>JAQHUG010000106.1:2971722-3001842 GCA_028555095.1 Dicrostonyx torquatus | reverse complement strand
GTATCGTGACTCACTGTTTTGCCCTAGGACGCAGGACCTGAATATGCTGCTTCCTGTATCTCCGGCTCCCAATAGCGCAGAGACCCTTTTTGTGATATTAGCTTTAAAAACAGAGACAAACTGCTATGAAATGCTAACTACACTCTAAAATAACACAGAGTATCTATAGACCTTGGATCCAGAACATTATGGAAGTGTGGTATTTAAAATTCTCTATTACTGTAATAAATTGAGATGACTACATTGGCACTAATTTGCCATTCATTTAGCACTCAGAATGACAGCTTTCGCTCCAAAACCTCACAAGCGTTGTTACCCTGCCTATCTTCATCTCTATGAATACATTAAAATCCAAGATCTAAATATTTTTTATCAGCCAAGGACACTGCCAGCTCTTCAAGATGAACCTATCTTTCATGATCAAGCCAGATTTTATTCTTTGGAGCAAAACAACAACGAAAACAAAAGAAGACAACTGCAGCTTTATATTTGAAAATGATCTTACTTCACTGTTTTCCAGGGGCTCAAGGAAGGTTAGAAAGGAAGGTATGAGATTTTAAAAAAAAAATATTTAATCTAAGTTGTAAAGGAGCTTGGAACCACACCGCAAGCATCATAATTAACTTTAATAATTATAAATGTAAATGCAGACAAGCCACAAGGTTTTAATGGTGTGCCACATGCTTCTGCTAATTATTTTAGAGTTTGGACACATTCAGTGCCAGCTAATTATAAACCCTGCTATGGAAATCATCTGTTTATATTAGACTTATTGATCTCTAGTGTTTAAGCAATATGAAAAGGGAAATCTACAATGCTGGACCATCTGCTTTGTATTCCTAATTGCTTTTAAGGAATCAAATATACAAATAGTCAGCTTTTTATATATTGGGTTTCAAACTCCTTCAAGAAACATATTGCACAAACCCAAGTGAGTTTTTTTTTTTCTAAAGCCCACTTGAAATATGGTTTTCCTGGCTCCCTTCAGAGAACCTGCACCCGCTGCCTCTCTCTGACCTTCCTGAAGATCCCTTAAAGCACTATCTCTTCCAAGCCTCAGGTCTCACAAACCAGTCTGAGAAACTGACCATTTATTATCTATGAATTGCAGCTTCCCTTTAGCTGGTTAAGAAAAGGTCCTCTTCTCCAACCAGCCTCTGAGAGCAGTGGATATTTATGGCTGTTTCTCATGACATACACAGAGGAGGAGGAAGAAGCAACCGTCAAGGCATATGGTTTCCCTTCTGTGGGAAATGTGTAACTTCAGGGCACATGGAACCTAATGGAGTGTAAGGTGGAGGCCTCTCGGGACTGGGCAGCATTGTTTCCGATGACTAGAGTCTCTTAGGTGGGTTTTGTGAGCTCAAGGGAAGAGCCAATATTTAAAAAGAAGATTTCTACTTTGCCATTTTTCTAGACTCTATTATTTTTGAGATTTTTAACTCAATGGAGAAGCATCCAGAAGATTTCTGTCAAATGCCCTCACTCATAACTTTAAGAGATGAATATTAAATAAAAAATTACTGTCTCAAAATAATCAGTCTTTACTGTTTGGTCACTCATATGATCTTGTCAGTCATAAGTATTATAGTATGTATTTAATGTTCATATGCTGTTACATGTATGAAATACAGCTCTGTCAACTAGAGTACTGACTACCTTTTGTGAGCATCTTAATGTTAGAATTAGCCTATAATTTCAAAGAAACTATATATAATGAAATAAAAATCTTAGTGAGTGTAGTCTTTTGTCTTTCATTCATGTCAAAGTTATGATTGGGCCCTAGAGGATTTATGGATCATGTCATTTTGTTCTGTCTTGCATGCATAAATGTCCAGGCAGAAGGCTTAGGACAGCACGTAGTGTGAGGACTGACTGCAAATGACTGAAGAGAGAGTTATGATGGAGACAAAAACAAGTACTCACTGACTTTTGGCACATTTCTTTTTTTTTTTATAAAATTTTTTTTTGTTGTAAACACTTTATGTCTGCAGGCCAGAAGAGGGCACCAGGACCTCATTACAGATGGTTGTGAGACACCATGTGGTTGCCGGGAATTGAACTCAGGACCTTTGGAAGAGCAGGGAATGCTCTTAACCACTGAGCCATCTCTCCAGCCCTTTTTGGCACATTTCATCACACTCTAAGTTAATTACTCAAATCTAAAGATTGAATTTAAAAACCATATGATGCCCCAATAATGTGCATTCACACACCTCAAGCAACATTTATATGGCACACACACATACATACATACACTGAGACACACATATACACACATGCACACACATACACATGCACACACACAAATATATACATATACACACATATACATATGCACATATACACACAGACACACACAAATATACACACATACACATGCACACATATACTGAGACACACACATACACATATGCACACACATGCACATATGCACACATGCACACACATACATGTACACACATGCACATGCACAAATATACACACATACACATGCACACATATACTGAGACACATACATACACACATACCCATATGCACACACACATACATACATATACATGCACATACTCACATGGACACACTCAAATATACATATACCACACATGTACATGCACAAATATATACACATACACAACATGTACACACGCAAATATATACACATACACATGCACACACATATATACACATGTACATGTACAAATATATAGACATGCATATGCATATATACATGCATGCAAGGTATACACATACACACATGTACACACATATACAGTTATACACATATACAAACATACACACATACATATGCACATATACATACACATATACACATGCACATGTACCTACACATCTACACATGCATACAACATGCACGAATAATTTGTTATTATGGATGACACCCTCTGTGACCATGGATTCTCTGCTGGGAATTTGTTCCGTCTAAGATATTTACATCTCAAAGAGCCATGAATTCTGTTTCTTCATATAGCTCTCATGCATGTTCTGGTCCTCATCAGTAGGCCTCATGGACTTCCCAGGTCTCTGAATTTTAATCATGGCACCTGTGTGATTGTGGGAACTCTGTGTAGTCATCCTTCATTCTAGTCACAGTTACAGGTTCCTGTCAGTTCTACAGTGAAAACAGAATATTCAAAGTCAGAACGGTATCAGGCTCTTTCTTAAAAGGTGTTTTAAACAGCTCACGTCCCCAGACCCTCAAAGAACGTTACAAATCAAGGGAACACAATTGGCAGCTACATTATCAAAGACCTTCTGATAATGCAACCATTTAAATTGAATAATATTGTTTAATGGGCTTTTTAAAAGCAGCCGTCCTTTGGATCTGACACTTCAGCATGATTAGCTTTCAGTCTCATTTAAGGCTACAACAATCCAGGGATAATTACAGTCTTCCTTCTTTTCTGTCTGGAGTTCAGGAGACTCACGCAATGAATATGGAAAGCTGAATATCTTCGGTTTGTAAAGTGGACAATAATTTTAAATTTGTGAAACCTGCCATTTTGGGGGCTTAATCTAGCCCATATAGAATATCTTTTCCCCAGGTCTCTCTCACCAGTAGCATGTTGCAGCAGCTTTCTACGTGAAGTGGCTTCCTCAGATTGACTGCCTGTAGACACTAAAACGATAAAAGTAGAAACATTTTCAAGATTTTATTTCTGCAGATGAAATAATACTGCTTAGTGAGAAGGGGGCAGTGGCATGGGGAGAGGGACGATACCGAGGAAGTACAATGAACACTAAGTATGCATAAAAATACCATTTGCAAACCCACTGTGCTGTTTGCTAATTTATAAAAATCTAAAAATGCTGTTTGATTGTCTCCTATTAATTTTTACTTCATAAAATTTCAAATACCATAATGTTCTGTTCATTTCTAAATTCCTCAATTATCCCCTAACACAAATTACTATTAGAAAATAATATTTCCCTTAAAAATTTATGAATAGAGGTGTTGCCTGTAACAAAAATATTACTTGATACATGAGACTGCAAACACCTGCAGGTGATGTTTTAATAAATATTTGGTAATAAAAATTTAAACACTGTACTAGAGTTTTTATTTTTAAGCCACATGAAACTGTAGTTTGGGGGTTAAAAGATAAATAATCAATGATTTCATGTGTTTCATTGTTCTTTCCAATGTCCCAGACCTGGCTCTAATGTGGTTCTCTTTTCTGCTTTTCAATAGAAAGGTCTTCTTTGTGTTTCTTCTTAGTAAATGAAGGATGCCTTATTTTTATTAAAGGGTAAATTTAAGTAGGGTTCAAGTCATCTTTTACCAAGCAGTGAAGAAGCTGACAGTCTTAGGATAAGTCTAACTAAAGAAATGACTTCCATTGATTAACTTTGTTTTACCAACCACAAAATGAAAAATTTGGCATGCTTACCAAAATTTTCTATTTGACAAACCATTATCTAACTTCAGTAATTAAAGCCTCCTTATAACATACTTTACATCAGAATTTGATATCAACTTTTTTCTTCTGATATACCTTTCAGAGGCAAGTGTGGAGTTGTCCTTCATCAGGTAAACCTGACTAGTTAACCTGCAAGTCTAAATTCTGTAAGATGGTTTCCTGTTTGTATTAGGGAACTTTAAAAGTTCTGTTTTGTTCAGCAAAATACCAGCAGTTTAACCACCAGACCTAGAACCCTTTGAGTACCAGGCACTCAAATGGAAGCAGCAGTCTGTGGTGAGATTTGTTCATGATCTACATTTCTGGTATCACATTTCTAAGCTTTATAACTATTATTGGTTCATAGGAATCATTTAAAAAATGTTCCTTAAATTGTGTGATTTCCTTTCTACCTGTGCTTCAAGGTGGACTATTCATAATGAAGAGCATTGACTGGCATAGAGCTATGCAGTGCCCACTCTGAAACTAGCATGGGCCCTTATGTTCTCATAGATTCTGGGTTTGGTGTATCAGTTGTGTGCATGCCAGTCATCTGTAAGGGGCCATTAGGATAAGAATGTAAGTGTGAAATTCACTTTATATCCATTTCTTGTCATCATGTGCATTGATAGACTTTTAATTTGCTTTTCTATAGCTGAATAAATTAAACCTTTGATTTTTGTTTTCATTAATGAAGTGAATACCTTCAGGTTTGGGAGTGAAAATATTGGGGGGGGTGGAAGTTTTTTTCAGTCAGTTTCTTCAATATGGATAGAATATCCTTATTGTTAAAACTTATGCAGCCCTCAGTGAGTCTGCAATGTCCTCCAGATAGATAAAACATAGAAAAAGTAATTGAATTTGATCTCTTGGCTTTTATGAGCAGTGCAACTGCTGTGGGACAATGTTCTTGTACTTTGTAAAGTTTTGTCACTTGTATGTTAATAAAACACTGGTTTTCCAATAGCCAGGCAGGTGGAGCGATGAGAACATGAGAATTCTGGGAAGAAGAAAGGTCAGTCTACAGTCATCACCTAGCCTCAGAGGAAGCAAGATGAGAATGCCTCACTGATAAAGGTACCAATCCATACAGCTAATATAGACAATAATAATGGGCCAATTTAAGATGTAAGAATTAGTTAAAAAGAAGCCTGAGCTAATAGGCCAATCAGTTTATAATTAATGTAGGCCTCTGTGAATTTCTTTGGGGCTGAACTGCTGAGGGACTGGGCAGAACAGAAACCTCAGTCAACCTGGGAATGCATGGCATCTTCCAAAGATCAGGACAACCTGACGCTCATATTATTCTTGTAATTCATGTTTTCTAAACCCTGGATTCCCAGAAATAGCACATTTTAGATAGTGGGAAAACAAATACCCTCCCTCTTTTATTGTATTTTGTTAGTAGAGGGTGTAACAGAGATTGGATGGCTGTCCATTTTACATCGGTGCTTCACAGTACAACAGGCACTCCCCCACTACATTTTGAGTTTTGAGCAAACATAACATAGCCAAGATACTATACTGTCTGAGGCTGGGGAGTAGAAGCACTGACCTCCAAACCTGGCTCTTTTGAGCAGCTGCAATTAGTGTTCATGAGATGAGGTCAAGCAACCCCTGCTGATGTTTGGTTCATTGTAGGAGTTTTAGTGCTGGGGAGGGAAACAGATGAGGATATTTTAGGGCTATAATGTATATATCAAAAGTGAAACTTTTACCAGTTTTGGTTACATGTTTGGAGGGTTAAAATTCTCTATGAAGATCACTGAAGTTTTATTATATAAGATGACCTCAGGAACTGTCATCTCCTTTGAGTTTATACAAAGAATTTAAAGCAAAGGTTTTCTAGGTTACACTTCCTTTTTCAACCCTTTGTCCTGTCAGCTCAGTCCTTGATATCTTCATCTGCCGACATGCCCAGATGTGCAGTGAATGTTGATTTGAGCTGGCCCCTCAACCCCTCCCTGCTGGTGTCATTAAAACCAGGGAGGCAGCGGCTCCCCTGGCATCTTTGGCACGGCTTGGCTTTACACTGTGGACTAAATTATTGATGAAGAGCACTTCTGTCGCAGTGTGTTTTACCCACCTTTAAATGAAACAGTGCGGATTGAGCTGTCACTGCTGCCTCACTCCCCGCAACTTCTACATGACATTTATGATGCGGTTCAGATTGCACCGAAGCAATTAATTTCCAGTAGAGCCTGCACTCAGAATGAAGATCCCTGACAATTACCGAGGGCTGGTTTCTCAATGAGCACACGCCACACTCATCAATACAGTACACAAAAGGAAAACATCAAAATATGTGTGAAGGGGTCTCTGGAATTTTGTGGTCCTTTCCTCTCTTCAGATTGAGTTCTGAATTCCAACACTTATGTTTGCATTGTATATTTTTCTGAAAAAAGAAAAGGTGGACCTAGTTTATCAGCACACATTTTAAAGATGCCCATCAAATTTTTTATAAATTTTATTGACCATAAATACATTTATTCTAGGTAAAATTTGTATGTTTGTTTTTGCCAAAAAATAGTCACTGATATTTGTAGGCATTTTTAAATGATTGTACAACTCTCATTTGCTTTTTAATTTGTCTAGTAAGTGAAATAAAAGAATACATATGCATTTTTATATACATGCAATACATGTTTGGGCATGTGTGTTTCCATGCATATTTTTCAAAAGATACAATAAATATTTCCAAATGTATAAAATTTAATGTTTGACCAATCTTTATAAAAATCTTTAATCTCATAAATTTTGTAGATTAAAGAGTAGCTTTTATTGTATTATGGCTTAAATATATGTTGTTTAGTGTTTTTAGTTTCTTATGAAGGCATCAATATGAAATATTTTTCATAAGTACATAACCCCTGGCTTCCTACTTGACTTATTAATTTTGATAGTATCTTTATCTTTAATGAATTGATTTTGGTTATGTTAAAAAATACTTCATACTCAACATGAGTGTTTTCTAAATTAATGAGTTTTTAATTTTTTATTTTAGTCTTGTTTATCTACCATGGCTTCCAACCTAGTGGCTGAAATGTAGCATGCAAGTTTTCTTTACTGCAAAGACCACATGTAGCTAGACATAGAGAAGTGGAGACTTCTAGTGGTAAATTTTGAACATGATTCAGGAATAATGTAAGAGGTGATTGTATTTGGACAGAGTCTATAATATACTAAACTTTGAACAAGGTTCAAGAAATGGATAATGTAAGGGGTAATTGTATTTGGATAGGGTCTATAATTTGCCAGTCAAATAACCCCAACTAACACTGCTACACTTTTATGAAAATCCAGCAATAGAATAGAAAGCACTTTATATGCCATTCTTTTGTGTATTCTTTTGCAACTGTCATCCTTAGTATATATGTGTTCCCAGCAGTTGGTGGCCCATGATGGGCAAATGCTTGCTGTATTTGTGTATCCTAAATCTTGAGTTTTCTAACCCTTTAAAAGCAATTTAGAAAGACGCTGGAATTTCTCTCTTTAATATTCAGATCTGTTTCTGCTTTGTCATTAAAGACATTTATTGTACAAAATGTGACTCTCTGTATTTCAAGAGATGGTGTTTTAACAAGACAGACTTCGGGAAAGAAACTTTATTTACTGTACTCGCTCTTGTCTCACGGTATCCATAATTTAGAGAGAGGAATTTAGTTTAGTTTTAGTCCATCAGATTTTCCAATGACAAGAACCTTCTCCTTTTCCACATATTCTCCAAAATAAAAATAAATCCCATTGATTTTGATGAAAATCTTTGCGGCATACTTGGGCACTTACTTGTGCCCAACTATTGGGAGAGAAATTGATTATGTTTTACAACTGGGGGATATCTTCCACTAAGCTATTTAAAGAGACATAGAAGTAGACTTCAAGACAAATTCCAATTATTTATATTATTCCAATTATACAGAAAATGATCACGGCAGTTTGTTGGTCTCTTACTCTACTTCTTGCCCTGGTTTACTTGATTATGCAAAGTGAGTTTTTTACATTTTTCCTTAATCTAATTTTGACAGGTGAGAACAGCAAACCTCAGTAACTCATGGCTTATCCAAGGCTATAAATTACTTGGTAGGGCTAACACTCTATCCTTGCATCTAAATCCAAGCTTTTACTAGTTCAGTATAATAGAACTTTTTGTGTTCCTTTCAGGATTCAGTAAAACTAGTGTTATCACTCGTATCTAACACTGTTTGTTTCGTTTTGAATTTAGTAATTTTTAAGACCATATATAAAGTATTCCTCTATTAATTTGTAAAAATGCTGATTTTATTTATGTAAGATAAAAATGCCTATGCAAGTTCACTCTCTAGTTATGTATTTGTCTTTGTAGTTTGAACCCAGGGCCAACTCCTTGCTTTTCTTTCACACAGCATATCATGGAATTTATTTATAATATATAATTGAACAGATTAAAACAAGAGCAATTGACTCATAAAACTGCACAGTAAACACTTTATTTATGTGAAGAAATCAATTATAAAATACTGTAAGTTACCTTAAGTCTTTCCTGTGTCTTTCTCATTTAATAATTCCTTATTATGTGGTATGTCTTTAATTTCTTTTGGTCAGAAATGAATTGGACAAAGGCTCAGGAAAACATGTTCATGTTGCTTTGCTTCTTATTTTGATATAACTATGGGCTTATGGAAGGAGTATTTTCTTCTAGGACTGAAGTTGTTAATAAAATTAATAAATGCATGCTATTTCTTGCAGTTTTGAAACCTCATTGTACAAAATGAAAACTGGGATTTCAAAGTTGAAAGATTTCAGATTGTCAAGGAAGAAGTTATACTTCGAGGTTGTAGATAATTCTAGATTCTTCTAGTGCTCAAGGACGCTTAGTACCTGAAGTGAATTATTTCTTCATGGTAATTTCAGAAACCTTAGTAGTGCCATCAAATAAATCTAGTTTTATAGATTGTACTTTATGTGTTGTATTGGTGTGAAAGCTAAAGTAGTTTTCATTAATGTAATACTTTTTTTAAAGGAGTTAAAAGATGGGGAAAATTATCTCCTTCTGGTATTTTTTTTTGCCAATTGATATATACATCTTTTATAATGAAAAAATTGTATATTTAGAAATACCCAGTTGGACTCAGTTTAGACGATTCCAATTTTGTTGGTAACACCCAGAGTACCATAATCAGGACCCAGAAGAACATTACTTTCTCTCCACCAGGCCTTATGAGGATGTTGACTTTGGCCACAACAGTGTCACAGAGTTTCTTCACAGCCTGTTTGATCTGGTGCTTGTTGGCCTCAACTTCCACAGTGAATGCACTCCTCATGGCTGACACAGTGGTGAGGGGAATTTGTTGATGTAGAGTAGTCAAGCTTCTTATTCCTGGGCATGTTTTTTCGAGGGTATTTGTGCTGCCTCCGGAGTTGCAGGGTCTTGGGATCCTTGAAGGTGGGTGATGGGTGGGTCATCTTCTTTGTGTGGCTGTTGTAACCTCATTACTGCCTTCTTGACTCTCAAGGCCTTCACTTAGGCTTCATCTTTGGGCCAGGGATGGAGGAGGGGTGACCCCTTCTTTGCTTTCTGTGGTGCCATCTTGGCAAAAAGGATTTATAAATCTTTTGATAAATGAAATTTCAAAATAAGCAATGGTCAATAGATTGTTCCCCATCGTATTCTCTAAATTTCAAAATTAAATATACTAGCTAATAAAATTAAATATGGTAGAAGCATATGACACATGAAGTTCAGTCTCTGCATTTGACGAATAATAATTATTTGCTACCCTCTTTCTATTTTGTTTGTTTGGTATTTGAAGCTTTCTTGGGGTAAATGACGTGTTGAAGTCTTGACTTAGTCCTTCTCACTAAATACACAGTAAGGCTCAGTGTTTCTCCAGTCTCAGCTGGTAAGCACAGGCATATGTGTGAAATTCTGTCATTGCTATTCCCTTTGAGATTTTAAATCTGAGAAAAGATATAAAGATGCTGAGTCCACTGAGGGGATCACCTAGGAGTTGGAGGGAAGGCTAGACTACCTTCATGGTGTAATTTGGTCATGGCCTATGCTGTTGAATTGCTCTGTGGCTCCTATGTACATCCCTAGCAATCTTTCCACTTGTACCGTCAATGACTCCAGGCAGCGTCCTAATACACTCACTTTTTGTTCTTAGTTAACTAAACCTGTTTCCTGGCACTGATAACCAAGGGCTTTGCTTAGCTCAACACACACCAAACAAAGACAAGACAAATAGTGTTAGATATATAGGAAACCCGAGAAGTGACAACCACACTTTTTGTAGAACATAGACTCTCAGTGAAATTAAATGTATTTCATTATAATTTGGAGATACAGTAGAAGTGATAGCTCCATTTACATTTTTATGATTATAATTTTAGCAAATATTCATGGAACCTAATAACCTAAAGTCACATTTTATTGAATTACTTGGCATATCAAATGTGTTGATTTATCTTTTGATATGTTCAAGTAAAGCTCAAAGATATATACACTCAATTAGTATTAGTGAAAAAAACTCTAAGGAACTACTCCTCTTAATTAGTATCATGGCTAAAATGACTAGTATCGTTATCTGTTTCCCCATGAGAAAAGAAGAAAAATTTTGCATCCTAATTTTCATATTTTTCTTACCAATAATTTTTTCTAATTATAATAGAGACAAATATGTCCCTTATTATCTGTCTGATTTTTCACTTTTGCTGTTTTTTTTTAATATGATGGTGTTTGGGGGTAGAAAGACAGAGAGAGTGAAAGAAATAATTTCACATTAATAAAACTTAAAGAGACAAGATGTTATATATACATTTGGGTAGTGTTCTCTGAATTTACAGAAGTCATAACTGTTCTTGGGAGAGTGAGATGGGAATTTTTGTTTTTGTCTTGTAGCATTTCAAGACCATTAATTGCCACCTTCATATGCCATTGGATCGAAGTGAATAACTCTAATAACAGTAAGTGCTTGTAGGGGTACATTTGATCATTTAATAGAAAGAAGAGAAGGGTTAAAAAAGGAAGAATGTATGGTTCCATTTGAAGTTACTTTTCATCCTTCAAAGAACAGAATGACACAAGAGAGTGGTATTTGGTTTTCCTTTGCCAGGGTGATAAATATATATTTCTCACACTGATCATCTGTTGTTCTCATTATTAAGTTTCTTTATGATGTTTTCGTGTCTTCCTTAATGAGAAATAAACTAGAAGTGTTTTGTCATATCTTGGGAAGATAATTGATACTAAAGCATTAATAGCTGGAAGCCTGTGGATTATTTCATTATAGAATGAATGTTGCAAAACTGTCCGTGCCCTTCAATCCACATTTTAATGAATGTTAAGCACACCTAGACACTGGTACCAACAACATTGTTCCGAGTTCCGGCATCCCAGAAGTTACCATGCCTGTGGTATATACTAAGATTCCACTGTTTCCTTCTTCTCTTCATAATCTTTTGATAGAAATCACATTCCAGATATTTCTGTATATTTATTTTTCGGGTTTTTTTTCGAGACAGGGTTTCTCTGTGGCTTTGGAGCCTGTGCTGGAACTAGCTCTTGTAGACCAGACTGGTCTCGAACTCACAAAGATCTGCCTGCCTCTGCCTCCCAAGTGCTGGGATTAAAGGCGTGTGCCACCACCGCCCAGCTATTTCTGTATTTCTTTAACCTTTGGAAAATTAAAGATTTTTTTGTTCACGTTTTGTCCCCAGGTCATCATATACACCCTTGTATTCGAAGAGAGTATTTTTTCAAGTGAGTATTGATTTTACAAGTCACTTTGCACTGGCCTCACAGTGCTACTTCTGAAAACTTTTCAGGTTCCAAACTCTAAGAATTCTTAATGGGATAGAGAAACCCTCAAAGTATTTAGAGTAATATCTGGCTTTTTCTTCCCATCCTCAGATCTTTTGCTTCATTGGTTAGAATTTACCCTCCAGCACCTCACAGATCCCCAGGCAGTTTTCCATTCTGGCCTTGTGTCTATTTAAGTTCTCAGGACTTGCAATGAGTACTGTAAGAGGCTCCTAACCCACCTCTACGTAGCTCATTTCTGATTCCAAAGCTTATGTCTGACCAGTTGAGCTTCATAAAGCAAGAGCTGAAATATTAGCTCATTGATTAAAACACCACTTCTCCTCCATCCATACCTCTGCACTTCAGCTTCATGGGCTATTTATCTTTTTACGACATCTCATAATCTTCCACCTCCCTGGCTTCCCAGACTGCCTTACAATAGAGGGTTCTTTAGTCTTCTGTTACTGACATCCTCTTGTAGAATTGTAAGCTGCCTAACGATGATTTCCTGACAACCACACCATAGGTCACTGCCATCTCCTTCCTGAGTCCTCAGTGATTCTTCAGTAAAAGGTCTATGCCCATTTCTCTTAGAGAAGTGGAGTCCTTGCTCTCCTTTTTTGCCATAAATTTCTCAGGTCGAGAACAAGAACTGTTCTCTTCCTTTTTTAAAAATAATTTAAAACTTGATACAATCCTTATTACGGGGGTTCAGATAGTTGTTAAATAGAATTCATTATAGTCTATAGAGTCCTTGACAACTGCAACAACAACTTGGCCCACGAGAAAGAGAAAAATCTGGCCATTTTGCTTGTTCCTGAGAATGACATCTTGATGACATCCATCACATGGAAGTGGATGGAAAATGACAACCTTGTTAGGTAGATACTCTTTTGAAGTTTATCTTGCAAATGCCTATGTGAACTTTTGCTCATATTTTTTGTGATATACAAACTAGAACACATGGTCATTTTGGTAACAGAAATGTTATAATTTTGGTACCAAAATTCTACTTTGGTAACATAAAAGCATTTTTTAACTCATTAATAGTTCATGCTTTTCTTATCTCTTGAAGAAATGAGTCTTTTGTTGTGTCATTATAGGATCAATGTCATCAATACTCCTTTCCGCCTCTTCTAGTATTTGACACTGTGTCCTTTTCTCACTAATCCTTAAATTCTTCCTCTTAGGGCCTCTCCTTTAGTCAGCAGTTGTGCATAGTTTTGCTTGGTTTTCATGGTCCCGCTGCCCAGATTGGCTGGTGGTTGGGTTCGGTATTATCTCTCCACCGGTGCTGCTTTGGGAAAGACCTCTTCCTCCTTATGTCTGTGCATCTCTTCTCAGGGCTGACACAGAAACCTTGTTGATCTTGAGGAAATGAAACTCATCATTCTTGAAGCCCTTTTCTCTCCATTTTGCTCTCTTGAGATTCTCTTCCTGATCTTTTCAAAAGCACTACTTTTATTCTGCTGAACACAATGTAAATATGAGACATATCCTATCCTTATGCTTAAAAGTAGCTGCATTGTAGACATGATCTATATTAGGCATGAAAATTACATAGTTATGTAGTTCAAAATAATTTTTGAACTAATCTTTTGGTCTAATATTTTGACAAGTACATTAATTCTCATATCATACTAATTTATTCAAAATTTTATATCAAATTCATGTATATTTAGCCAAAAAATGTCACACAAATTTAATTCCATACTTGGGAGGCAGAAGCAGGCAGATCTCTGAGTTCAAAGTCAGCCTGGTCTGGTTTACAAAGTAAGTTCCAGGACAGCTAGGGCTACATAGTGAAACTCTGTTTTAAAACAAAACAAAAATACAATGAAAACAAAGCAAACAAACAAAACAATAATAACAACAAAACTAAACCAACAGCAAAAATTCAGCTATCTTTAAAAAATGAGAAATTTTTAAAAAAATGTCTCTCTAAGCATGATAGTCATTACTTACAGGTTTAACAGTTGGTTGTTTAGGGGCTCCACAACTTCACATTTTTCAGCAAGTCAAAGAGCTCCTTATTCAGGTGGCACAATTGAACATAGCACTGTTGGCCACTGTCTGTAGCCATGAAATACTTCCCCTCTCCTCTTGCATTGTTGTGGTATGAAGCCTCCAAGATCCCCTGACTTGGCTTGTGAGAAAACAAAGTGCTTGTTGCTCTTGACCATGAAGTTATGGAATCACCTGTTTAAATAGGAGACTCATATTGAGCTTGGTAGCACAGGCCTGTAATCTCAAATACGTGGGATTAGATTAAGTCCTGCTGAAGCTACAGAGTAAATTCAAGGATAGCCTGGGAAATTAAGTGAGATTCCGTGTCCGAATCTCTTAGAAGTTGAAACAGGGATGGAGGAGGAAGCTCAGGAATAGTGGGCTTGCCAAGCATCACAAAGGCCCAGGACCACAAACAGTAGAATCTGAAGTCAACTGCTTAAATTGTGTTCTATCCCATTTTATTTCTATTATAAGCACACCAGTTCTAACACTAGCTACTTCATTTTTATTACCACATCATTAACTTGCATTGATTGTATAAATTATGCATTCTCTGTGTTATGTACATACATGCATACTTCATGTATCGCTTATGTGTCCATCTGTTCTCCTCCCTTATGTCCTTCTTTCATCTTCTTTCTCCAGCAACCTTCCTATTTCCTCAAAGTCCCTCCTAATTTCTTTTCCCAGTTACTATTGTTCTTTCCGTTTCTAATGACACTATTTTCTGCTTATACAAGGCTTACCAACTGGTTTTCTTATATGAGTAAAAATACATGTATTTGTCTCTCTGTATCTAGCTGATTTCACTTAACCAAAGACCTTTAGTCACCCTGAACTCATTACAAATGGCAGAATTTCTTTTATTTTGGTGCATTAATATAGCATATTGTCTTTATTCATCCATCTGCTGAGGAGCATCCTGGTTCCATATTTTGTCTGTTGGGAAGGGGTCACTGTAAAACATGGAGGCACAAGCAGCTGTGAATTCAGCTGTTCAACAGATGATTTCACCCCCTTTGTTTCAATACCAGGTAGTAGAGTTGCTGGTCATATGTTGTTTCTGGCTTTGTCTTTTTGTTTCTCCATAGTATTTTCTCTAATGCTGTACTAATTTTCATTCCCATAATGCTAATCACTTGTTACCTGCTTCCGAGCTGTGGAGATGCTTCCTTCTTCATCTCTGCCTCTATGATATGGTTGATTACGTTCACGCTGTGCCTTCCTTTCTTCCTTGTTCATGTTCTCAGGAAGATAAATACATCTAATGGTCGCAAGTGTTTAATACCTTTTTACAGTTCTTATAAAACTTGGAACTTGAGCATACTTAGAGAGTAATTCTTGATTGCTGAGTGAATAAAACAATGCTGTGTTTGATTAATTAAACTTTTAAAAAGAGGAGCAGAGCCCTTATGAGTGAAGGAAGCTACACAGAGACTGGAATTCCCAAGGAAGTCGTGGGGCCAATTGACAACTGGGTGACAGACAAGAGTTTATGTGGATGCACAGGTGAACCAAGGGATCAGGCCAAGTTCCTTGGGTGTTTCAGCTGGGGCTATGTGAACTGGTCTTTCTGTTGGATCCAGCAGACAGTTATAGAAGGGGTGTTGTAGCCAAGGTTTATTTAACAGAGAAACAACTCTCTTGGCTGAATATTTGCTTGGTCTTGGAAAGCAAAGCCAACAACATCCTTCTCAGGGTGTCATCTGTTATTCTGAACTTTATGAGAGAGTGGAAGTTTTGGTGGCTTTAGAGCAAGAAGATAGCGGCACTCTTAGACTGTTTAGGTTGGCGGTGGACATAACTAGGTGCAGAAACTTTCATAAGGAAAGCGAATTAGGAAACAAACAGCTAAGCCAAGAAGTTATGAGCTAAATAGTTTATTCAACCACTTAAAAATACTCTCTTCACTAAATAATAGACTCCCTTGAAACATGTCATTAAAGTATTGATTTTAAATTGTGAAATTCTTATAATGACAATGAAGGAACATCATAGTATTTGCATACTAGCACTTTTATTCCTTCATTTATTTATTCATTAGTGTGTGTGTGTGTATGTGTGTGTGTGTGTGTGTGTGTGTGTTTGAGCCATGGCACATATATAGAGGTAGAGGATAACCCAGATGAGTCCATTCTCTCTCCACAATGTGTGCCCCAAAGATCTGAAATCAGGCCATTAGGGTTGGGCAGCAACTACACTTACCCTCTGAACCATTGCCTAGATCCTGTATCTACACTTTTAGAAAGAAGATAAGTTGGTAGGTTACCATTTTAAAGCTTCCTAATGGGACTTTGGATGTCAGAAACACAATGAAATGATTGTGTGTGTGTGGGACCAGTTAACACAGGACACAATGATTATGTGCAATAATAAGCCTTTTGAGAATTTGCAATCTCATCAGGACCTTTTGAAAGCTCCTAGGTCGGCAGGCTTCTCTCTAACTCAGGGAGACTCAGTAAAACACTATCTTGTTGTGACAAGTCAGAGCACAGGAGGACAGCTATTCATAGTCACAGTCTATGGCTTCAAGGCGTTTGCCCTCTTGTGGGAATGAACTGCAGACAGCTGCCTGACCTGCTTCCTGGTCTAAATGACTGGGAGATAAAACTGAATTAAAAGCTATTTCAGTGTTAGTATTTCACTGATGTTTGAAAGTGAGAAATGTAGAAAAATAGAAACCCATAGCCATATAATGAAAGAACGGGGAGAAGTAGATAAGAGAGAAGAAAGGAAACAGAAAGTGGCGAGGACAGCGAGGACAGCGCTGAAGGGGAGAGGATGAAGCACAGGGTTGAAGGATCAGAGTTGCAAGGGTCAGTGTGAGCCAGGGCAAGAACACAGAGAGGCAGCAAAAAGAAATGAGCTGGATGCGCGGAGGAGTAAATTGATCTGTGATAAAGGAGAGAATAAAAGTAGGAGAAAAGAGAAGTACTTCCTGTTTAAATAGCACGTTTCATTTTCAGAATGCTTTCTAAATATTAACTAATTAACCCTCATTGCAGTCCCGGGCGTAAGCATTATTATCATAGTTATTATTATTAATAAGTAATGTAAAAGGGGTCAGGAGGGTTAGACACACAATGCTTTAAATCTTGCACAAGTATTTTATTTCTCTGGCATGAAAGCGGTGGCTGAAGGGAAGTTCTATTTCACCAGTCTTGAATCCGTTATTGCTGGGTGAGTACTGTGCTGTCTTGCTTCTCCCACCTTGGTGACTTCAGAATGCAGGACCTGATGATGCCCCTCACCTGTGAGTCAGCCGTGAGAGAGGGACAAAAGGGCCTTTAATTCAGTTTTGACAGCTGATTGATAGAATTATTGTAGCTAGTACCATAACTTCTAAGACAATATGTAACTTCTTGAGTGTTCTTGTTTGTACTATGACGTCAGACCCAGGTGTACCACATATGGTACCTGATGGTACCTAACATGGTTTCGCAGACATTGTCTTTCTCTTTGATGCACTGAGAAAGGGGAGCTTTCCCTCTGTTCAGGAAGTTTAATGTTCTGTTCTTTCAAGCCCACTTTTGTTCTTCTGGGTGAATGTTAGGAAATAGATTGATTAAACTTTTGAATATATAGAGTGAAATTCACTTTTTATTCCAGTCAGAATAAAGAATGATCATATACTTTTAATAATATAAAATTGGCTTCCATTTTGTCATTCGTAAGCTAATTATTATGCATGTAGAAATCTAGAATTTTCCTTGTCCATAGTACAAGAGAGGTTGAGTGGTTATGTGCTTTTTCGATCTGGACCTCTTTTACACTCTCTAAAATGGTCCTTCTTTCAAAAGTATATTGTAGCATGTATTCAAGTTCATGTTGGAGTTAGTGAGGATTCTTGTCTCCTGTCTATACTTTGTCTTTTGCTTTCTTTTATCTGAATATAGTTTACAACCGCTGATTTTCTTTTTATTGAAGCATAAGTAAATAGTACCCAGTTCCTTAAACGATATTTTCCAATGCTTATATATAGTTTTCAAATATTTGCAATTAAAAAGAATTTTACTTTTTTTCCCACTTTCACATTTTTTACAATGTTGCATTTATTTGTTTGATTTGCATGCGTGAAGTTGCTATGTCACTGTGTGTGGGTGGAGGTCAAGGGAAATTTTTTTTTTGTTTGTTTCTTTCTATCATGCGGACTCTAGGGATTAAATTCAAATCTTCAGCCATGGTGACAAGTAAGCTCTCTATGCATGGAGCCATGGCCCAGACCCCAAACTCGCAACTTTAAGTTCACATATATAAAAATTGTTTTCCTCATGATGTTAATAGGCCATATTTCTGTTTTACATGGACCAAATATCTTGTGCCTTGAATTTGAGAACATGAACTATTGTCACATAGGCTGTTTAATGTATGTAAAAAAATCTTTGTCATTTTCATGTATCTTTCAGATTTTACAGTTTGTGACAAAGAGTTATTAGTTGCAAATAAACAGAAATCTACCGGTCTCATGAATATTGTTCTTAAAAACAATAGAACAAATATAGCAAGGCTAACAAGATAAACCTGTAAGTCAGTGTTATATACTTCCTCAAACCTATAGAACCACCATAGATATAGTCATTGTTTGATACAATGTATGGGATCTAGTAACGTTCACCAAGGAATTCTGTTCATTTGAAAAGTTACTTAAGTGTCTTGAGGTACGTTTGTTAACTAGTTTACAAGATTATTAACTATGTGACCCCCACACAACTTTTCTAGAACAGCTGCTGTCCTTAACAATATTGACAAAACGCAGCTGTGAGGAGAGCCAGAGAGCCTGCAGGGCAGAGGGCATGCAGAGCACCACCCCAGAAGCAAGGCTTTCCAAACAGCCAGGCATCTATGAACTCACGGAGACTGAGACAGAAAGCACAGGGTCTGCATGGTTCTGCACAAGACGGGGCTCTAGAGCGGAGAGGAGGAGTGAACACATGCCCCATCCATCACCGAGAAGTAATCTCCAACTGAAAACCACTTGCAAATGAAAAGCTAGTTTTCTCAAGGGAGTTTCATTGAGGAAACAAACCACACTCAAGGGCAGACCCCATGCAGAGCAGTAGATGGTCAATAGACAACAACTCAATGGGGTCTTGGAGTGTCTTTGTCTCCTAAGATCCTGTCATGGCTTTATCTTTTGTTTTTTGTATTTATAGGTCCTTTGCATAGACATTAAGGCTCCCATTTCTGTGTTTTTAATGTGATTTCTCTGTGTGTGAATGTGTGTGTCTTATGTCTCTATGTATTTCTTGTGCTTTTTCTTTGTCTCTTCTCCTATTTGTCTTGTCCTATTCCAATTTATTTGTTTTGATTTATCTTATTTTATTTTATTGTATTTCTTAGATGCCTATTTGTTCTCTAAAAAGAGACAGAAAGGGATGGATCCCAATGGCAGGGAAAACACTGGGAGGAGTTTGGGGAGAGGAAGCAGTAAACAGAATTTATATTATGAAGAAGTTTATTTTCAATAAAAGAAAAATAACTTAAAATGTTAACAAAATTATTTTGAATTCACAAGATTTACCCTTTTTATAATTTTATTAGGGAAGATAATGCCCTTTTATGTCCTTCTTATGTTTAGGAGAATAGAATATGTTCTTGGGTTCATCTACATGTGTGTGCTGAAAGAGGAGAAATAATTGCCGGTTGTGATGGCGCATGGCAGTAGGATTTGCTGAAGGAGGCAGAGGCAGGAGGATCTCGATTTGAGGCCAGCCTGGGCTACAAATTTAGAAAAAAAAAAAAAGAAGAAGAGAAGAAATAATTGTAGTCAAATGATTCTGGTTTGTTGACAACTTGTTTTAATTTTTCATATCACCAACATCATAAAGTCACTGTAATTTTCAAGAGATTATCTTGGGCCATAGAAATCCCTAGAGCAAATTTGTTATAAAGAAAGAAAAACTGGCTTTGGAGTCAATCTTTAAAACAATGCCATTCATAAGAAGCTAATGCCTGACCTCTTTGCCATATATTTATATATATATATATATATGCATATGTATGTATATGTATATATACGCATACGTATAATCACTGTAAAGCAGAAACTAACATATATGAACTAATAAGAAGATCAGTTGGAATGCAAACTATATGCTCCAATTACAGAGCTTGAGAGAAGAGAGGAATTTCATTGGTCCGAGTGCTACCAAAAGATACTACAGGAAGTGACATCCCAAGTTATGGTGGCAGGACACTGTCAGCAACTGTGGAAATGGTGCTGTAAGCATCACACACACATAGGCCCAGTTATGCCTATGAGTCCATGGCTATGGCTCACACTGGGATCAGTACAGGCTCTCTGCCACACTCCTTTCAGAAGAGAGGGTCTTTTTCTGCAGAACCCTTTCAGCCCATTTTGTTATCAGGTGGTGTCTTCAACTGAAACCCTTCAGACAGGTGCTGTGGCTACTACAGAGCTGCTTCTCGTGATGGTCTCGAAGCTTCCCTGAAATGCTTTGGTATTTTCTTGAAAGCTGATATTTAATGAGGCGTCAGTAAAACATTGAAGTGAAATCCTTGAATTTGAGAATCTCTGCAAAAAATTGAAAGTGTAGGACACAGGGTGAGCTATTAACTATTGAGAAATTTGTTTTTTAAATGTATGCTAAAAGATTGGATAAAAAATAATCATTAACTTCAAGAATGGCTTTTAAATATGAGTTTGATGTACAGGTATGCCATTAGTGGTATTTCCCAAACAATATGCGTGGGATAAAATCAATAAAGATCAGATCAGTTGACCTCTGCTTCATAAAGAGAAAGTCTGGCCCAGAAGTCAAGACTTGCACTTGTTTGCATGTCAAGACCCATTACGGAAAACAGGGTGATGTTATGTTCTCTGCCTCCAGCTTCCAGAATTCCTAAAGTGAACATCGGAGACCGAGTAACAGTGTTTTATATATGCAATTAGAACAAGTGATTTTGACTGGAACAAAGAGGTCAATTTACTGCTGTTTCTTTCATCTCAAGTTGCCACCCCCAGAAAGAAGGAACTAACAGGGTGACATTCCTAGAAATAGGTCCTCCAAACTAGCCTAAACTAGCATGGTCCAAGGGATTTGTCCTCAAAGGAAACAGAAAGTGCTATTTCCCTTGGCAAAGATACGACAACTCGAAATATACTGGTTTTTTTTCCCAGCAAGCAGGCTGGCCACACACACACATCTATCATTACGTAGCATCAAACTAAAAAGTCTTATTCTGAATGCCAATTCCCACCGACTATGTGGCTCTCAATTATGGAATCTGCTACTGCTGGCTCCGTCATGATCAAGGAGCATGCTGTTTGAAAGACCACAATTTGGCTCTTAGTAATCAATACACTATTTGAAAGCCATCTAGACGCACAGTTTGATTTAGAAATGCCGAGAGCGCTGCACGGAGCCTGCCCCACAAGTCTTGTTAAGTAGGTGAGCTTCGGTCTGTTTGTTCAGTTTTGGAGACCCCAGAACATTTTCTTTTTTACTGGTGTATACAGGAAGGAGGGTCGTGGCTCATAGCTAAACACACATCTCCCTTCCTTGTTTCCTCCTCTATCTCTTCCTTCTTTCCTAGTCTTGAAATGAGGAAAGATTAAAATGTAGAATTTAAACTTCCTGTGGGCCATAAACATGTAAATTCTCTGTCTGAAAGTAATGTTTGTCGATTTGAGGCTTTACAAACCTCTGTAGCATTTAAAAATTGTTTTGATCAGAAGAAAACCCTCATGTTCATGTCTAGGGTTGTTGAAGTATGGAGAAATATGAATCCCTTTGACAGCCCTAGATTGTCTTTCTTACTTTTAAATCTGGGAAATAGAAAACACTGGGACGTGAAGTACTCCAGGTAAAATAGATTAACACAAAAACAAAAAACAAAACAAAAAGCAAACAACAATAACAACCAAAACTCGATCCAGGATTAGACCGCCAACCTTCATTATTATTGTAAGGCGTATAGGAGGGCCAGCTTCCGATGCTGAGACCAAGAGGACCAAACCTCAATACTCAGACTGTGCCAACAATCCAGCATGCTTGCCCTAACTCTGCCCTCTGAACCTGGCTAAATTCTCCAAGAGGAATTTGTTGTACATTTTAATTTTTTTGCCAGATCCGCGGAAGCAATCAAACTTTAATGATTTAGCAGTTGACACGGGTGCAAACGTGAGCGGTTGCTTCGTTATTAATTTGTGGTGCTCGGCTGATTGGGGAGGGACGTGTATTGAGGTGACTGAATTGGATTAGATGGCAGGATGGGATTAAAACAAGGGCAGTGGCCAGGGAGAGCAGAAAAGTGGGGGGAAAGGAAGTTGTCTTCGGTGACCCCCTGGAGAACTCACTGTGAGCCTAAGAAATACGAATGCAATGAAGATAGTCTGAAAAAAAAAATTCAATCTGGGCTTTTTCCTTAATTAAATTAGAGCCATTTGTAGTTGGCTGAATCAGGGTCAGGGGGACAAGAGCAGCAACCTCAGGAATCTTTCCTTTCAAATGTATTATGTTTATAGACCGTTTTGTGTTTTTCCGGCAGCACACGGGGAGGCAGGGCTGCTTACTGGTTGTATTATGTGTGTCGGCTTAGAGAGTTCTGCACACTTACTTTCTATACACTAGGAAGGAATATCACCGTTTGGCCAGCCTGGTAGTGTTGTAGTGACACACCGTTGGAAGCAGTGCCCGTAGTGGGCAGGAGGTCCTCTCTGCGTGACTTCACTGATGTGGGAATGGGGATGGGGTGGGGGGAACAGGGAGACAGCCAGGCACCTGGCTTCAGTGCGCTCTGTCCAGTTCTAAATGGACGTTGTACCGGAGTTAAGGACTATAGGTAACATTTTCGAATCCTCCATGTTCTCTACAACTTGAAAAGCTCCTGGAACATGAGGTGTGTGTAGGGGGCGAATGGGTTAGGTGTGAGGTGGGCTGTGAGTTGGGCCCCATTATTTCCCTTCATGATGTCTCCACGTGCTCCCTCTACCTCGCTGATCATTTCCAAGGGATTGAAATAGTGGAGATTTTTTTTAGAACAGAGGGTAGGTACCTGCTGGTGTGGAGGGGCCTACCTTTTAACAGCAAAACCAGAAATAAAGGGCTGGAACCGTCTGTCTCTGGTGGAGCCTGAGCGCCCTCTGCTGTCCAGGAGCAGAAGTTCATATACAGAGGGCTCCTGCCAAAGCGTTAACGCAGGTAAAGGGAATCATCTAAAGATGCTTCCTTCCGAAGCCAGATGTCTTTGGGGGAATCACAGCATATGGCTCCACTCAACTGTGGATCTTTGGACTGTAAAAAATTTGCATCCAGGATAAGCATGCAATACTAGAGCCCACACAGAATACAGCTTTTTTTCCCTTTTCACTTGGGCAGTGAGTGTGGAATTAATTACTCTGGAATGATAGGTATGCGGCTTATTTTTCATGAACAGTGCTATCATGAACTATTCTTCCATTTTCTCCTTTTTGAGTGATCGGTCTTTCTTTGTTTGCAGGACCGGATTATTGGAACTCCATGTTTGAAGCTTCTTGCACACTCTCTTTTGAAATATGTGTGTTCTATAAACTCTGTAGCTCACATGGCAGAAGAACCAAGGCCCAAATCGTGCACAGGTGTCTCGGGGTAAGGAGCATGGCAGCTCTTGTGCTAAGACGTAGGACAGCAATCACAGGGGGAGTTACTAGTTACGCTAGAATGGCCATTTTCCAGCCTTGGACTTTACATTGGTTTTATCAATAGATGTTATTTTTTATTTTTATCTGTTATTTATTCTCTTTTTTCTTCTTTTTTGCTTATTCATTATTTTATATATATATATCTTGCTGTAGGGTTGCTGGGGTTGCACACATGCTTCCCAGTCTCTGACTTTTCATGGGTCCTGGGGATCTGACATTAGGTTTTTATGTTTGAGTGGTAAGTACCCACTGATCTATCTCTCTAACTGCAATAAAAACCATTCTTTAGCCAGGTACAATGACAGGCACCTGTTGTCCAAGTTACTCATGAGCCTGAGACAGGAGGATAACTTTATATGTTGAGCTTGTTTAAGGGGAGCCTGAGAAACATAATGAGATTTCACTTCAAAACCAATGAGGGCTGGGAGAGAGCTCAGCCATTAGATGCTTGCTATGCAATGAGAGGCCCATGCTCAGCCTCCAGCACCTGCTTGAAAAGCTGGGCATGATGCTGTAAACTTCTAATCTCAACAATGGGGAAGCAGAGATCAGTGGATCCCTAGGACTTTCTGGGCAGACTGCTCAGTCTAATCAGGAAGCCATAGGTTCCAGGGAGAGACCCCCATGTCAAATAAACTAAGTAGATGACTCTAAAGGAGTCCCCATGCATGCACACATACCTGCACATGACCACCTGCCCCACAAACACATGCACATACCCACATAGATGGAATCCTCTAAGCTGCTCTTCCTGTGAGCTCTGGAAACTTACATTCTGTTCTATCAGTTTTTGTGATCTCACTCTACTAGGCAACTCTTTTAAAGAGAATCACGGAATATCATTCTTTTCTGCCTGGATTATTTCAGTTAGCACAGTGTCCAGCTGGCTCACCCATGTTCTGGCATGTTGTCAGGATTTTATTCCTTCCTAAGACCTGGTATGTATTTTGTTTGTTCACTCATTGATGGTTGTAATGATGCTGGTTTTTGAGTTATGTGAATAGTGCTGCTGGGAACATTGATGCACAAGTATGCACCCACGTCCCTGCCTCCTGTACCGCATGTACGCAGATGGGAAATGGCTGGACGTGTTGTCGTTTCACATTTCAGAAGCATAGAACATTTAAATAAAAGACGTATAGTCTCTCTAATGTGCACTGTGGCAACTGACACTCTTAGCAGAAATGACGAGGACTCTAGCCTGTGTTCTTCCCAACACTCGCTGCTTTCTACTCCAGTGACATTTGTGACCTTCCCTTGTCTGAAGAGGTAACTTGGGCTTTGTTTCCCTAATTGCTAGTGAGACTGAACATCTCTTAAGAACATCTCTTTTTGTCACTGGGATTTCTACTTCAACCTTTCATTGCTTCATAGAATTCATCGTTTCCAGTTGCACAATATTCTAGCTTTCGATTCATTATCGGATATGTGATTTGCAGATATATTCTTCCATTCCATGAGTAGATCTTTTTTCCTGTTGTTTGTAGGATTTATGCATGAAAGTTTTTCCTTTCTTTTTCTTCTTGCTTTGTTTTTGAAACAGGGTTTCTCTGTGCAACAACCCCCGCTGTTCTGGAACTCGCTTTGTAGACCAGACTGGCCTGGAACTCACAGAGATCCACCTGCCTCTGCCTTGCGAGTACTGGGATTAAAGGTATGCAATATTTTTTGTCTGTTTTTTTGATTTTTGTTTTATTTGTTTGTTTGTTTTTAAGCAAAAGAGAAAAACGTGGCAAACTTTATTCAGATTTTAAAGGCTGCAGAGAACACATCCACGCCTGTATCCATCCCCATCTTTGCAGTGCCCTGAACAGACTCAGGTAGTCCTCCTCCAGTCTCACTCTTGTCTTCCTTTTTCTTGTCCTTCCTGCCATCGTTGGTGACTTGGGAGCCTAGAGAGTTCATTGCATTTCTTACAGCTTCATTGTTGGGATCCACACCTGGAAGGTTCTCCAGGACACTCTGAAGGAACTCAGGGTCTTGCATCACATCGTAGTCATCCTTTTTGACTGACTCAGATGAGTCCGTGGCTGAGCTGGCATCTATGTCTCCTGACTCTGCATGGTTGAACCCTGCTCCCTGTGGGACATCTACATGGCACAGGCCATCTGCTGCCCCTCAATCATGCTGCTTAAGTTAGGAAGACTAGCACGGCCAAACTCTTGCTGGCTGATGGTCATCTTCAGAAGGGTGTGTCCAAGTCTTCAGTTCCAGATGTAGCAATTCCAGCCTGGGCAGCAGAGGCTGCAGCAGCCCCTTGACCCTCCTCTTCCTTCCACTGTCACTGCTCTTTCACAGAAACTCGAAGAGATAGGGCTAACTCAACACTGGGGTCTACTGCAGACCCAAAGTCACCGACACCGAGACCCAGCATGATACTGCCTTCAGCGGCCAGAATAGGAGAACTGATGAGGTCATCAGTCAAGCTGGTTCCAGGGGGCACTGTCACCTGATGTGATCCGGTTCTGTCCTTGCCATTCAGTGTGCTCACAAAGGCTGCCAGTTCACCTCCTCTCTCTCTCTCTCTCTCTCTCTCTCTCTCTCTCTCTCTCTCTCTCTCTCTCTCTCTTTTTTCTTGAGGCAGTTGGCTAGTTTCAGTAGCTATTTCTCTTTGTCCTCCTTGGGGTCACTCACGGAGGCAATGACGCTTATCTTGTGATTTTTGCCCTGCCGGTGCTTCAGAGCCAGATGGGCCACTCGAATGCCCATGCTGAAGGTGATTTTGCCCTTGGGTTGACAGTATGGAGCTTGGGGAGGATGTGGCCAGTGTCAGGGGTGAGTGTGGTCAGCACTTCACAATCATTGGCCAGTGTGATGAAGCCCACGTTATTCTCAAAGTTGCTTGGGGTCTTTGAGTTCAAGAGGTAAGATAAGGGCACTCTGCTGGGCTAGCAGCTGGGTGGGAAGGAAGTCTCCATTCCACATGCACTACTGACTGTTGTCTGCAACAAACCATAGTGCTCTCCGACACCGTCTTGCCACCTGCCCTCTGCGGACTGGCTCTGGGACTCTTGTTTATTTTTTTATTTTTTAAGATTGATTTTTATTATTTTAAAATTATGTATATGCAGAGGTATTATTGTATGTGAATATTTGTCAATTTTAATATCACTCAGGGAGACTCTCCCTTCTCTGTTGAACAGCCCTGGTGACCTTCTCAAAAGTCACCTGGTTAAGCACGTCAGGGCCTGCCTCTGAGCTCAGCCCTGTTCTGCAGTTCCTCGTGTCTGGCTTTATGCCACGTTGATTTTTGAAGTCCGGAAGAACGAGAACTCTGATTTCATTTCTTGTCACCACTCTTTTGGAGTCTTTTATAGTTCCACAGGAATTCAAGGATATAACTTCGTATTTCTGAAAAAATATTCATCAAGATTTTATCGGGAAAAAAAAAGAAGAAAAAAAGATTTTATCAGTGGCAGGTTCAAGATGTAGATTTCTTTGGATGATGTAATCTTGATAGTAATAATGATTTCATGAATGTGGGAGGTCTCAGTATCTTCTTTGATTTTGTTCATAAAAAATTGATGCTTTCAATGTATAAATCTCTTCTATCTTTGGTTAAGTTCACTTTATCTTTCATAAATACTTGTGGTTTATTCTTGCTTTTTAGTGTAAAAAAATGTAACTGAGTGTTACAACTATTCTTTACTTTTCTCTTCATCCCAAATCATTTAACCTCATGTTCTGTGGTCTTCCTAAATTTCCATGCTGATCCTTATGAGGAGAATTAGTACCTACTACACAAAAGCTGTATTCTTTGGGTTGCCTTTTCTTTCTTGCTTGCTTTCTTCCTTCCTTCCTTTTTTTCTTTCTATTTTTAAAATTTATTTATTTATTTATTTATTTATTTATTTATTTATTTATTTATGTTTTCAAGACAGGGTTTTTCTGGGTCACAGCTCTGGCTGTCCTGGAACTCTTTGTAGACCAGACTGACATTGAACTCAGAGACCTTCCCGCCTCTACCTCCTGATTACTGAAATTAAAGGCCTGCCTACCACACCTGGCCAAAGTCTGTGCCACTTTTAATCAGTTTTAGAGGGTCTGAGATGGACATATTGTCAGAAATGTAATCAATGAAAGTGAAAATATTCATATATGTATTATTTTATAGATTACTGACTGCATAAATGACTTAAAATTTTATTTTGCAAATATATACATTGTTTGAAGTAATGTAGTCACAGTAATGGTTCACAAAACTGTTATTATTTGGGTATAGAAGACTTAACTATGGACTTACACACTGTAGTCAATTGGGCTCACCCTTAACCTCTACCTTGACAGCGAAGTAAAAGCGATAATTTGCCACATTCTATTGTTAATTATTCATCTAGGCAATAGACATATTTTTAGTTTAATCAGTAAGTGATTTAACACTTTAACCAAAATTTATCCAGAATTACACAAAAAGAAACCTATGAAACAATTTTAGTTATGATTATAAATATAAAACAATAAAACATACAATTATAAATTTCTGACCTTTTGAAAGAGAAATGTGCCAAATAAAGTCCACTTAAGATTTGTTACTATTTAAAGATCTTTGAAGATGTGTGTCTGCATTGAGTCTGCACATGTGAGTTTATGTGCTTGCAGGGGCTAGAGTCATTTAATCTCCCAGCGCTGGAGTTATATAAGATTATAACCCTCCTGATTTGGGTGCTGGGAATGGAACCCAGATTCTTGACAAGAGTACCAAGTGTTCCTAGACACCTGAGTCATCTGCCATCTCTCTATCCTCCAAATAAAGTTCAAACTCTACCCATATTTAGGGAGGAGGTTTGACTATGGTTTGCTACATCTTATGACCATGAGGAAAGTATCTCAGAAGCAGGTTTATTTATAGGTGTTGAAAGGCATTTATAAACAGAACACTTATCATTGAATTGAAAATTAATTTTTATACAGGGGACGTCTCTTTTACACTTAGCAACAGCTAATGTCTGCTCAGTAGTTAAATCAAAAGAATGCCATTAGCCAACCACAATCTAGAATTCTTCATCAGTGCTGAGTAACATTAAAAGAAACACTATTATTAATCACTATATCTAAATAACCATGGCATATGCAAGCACTAATTTGACTTTGGAAACCAAATGATAATCAATTAAAAAAAAACTAAAGGAAAATAGTTAAGGAACACTGCCAACCACCAAGTTGCTCTACAGAATGCAAACATATTTTATATGGACCCTGAACAAGAGTCAGAAACAGATGAACAGTTTAATCACAGGAATAGATTGTATTTTCCATCTGCTTCTTTCATAAACATAAGTTGCTTCCTGGACTCACTCTATTTCATTGCATGGATGTATGTTTGAGGCAGAGTGGCAGTACCTTCGCTATCATAGTTTTATCTTATATTTTATTTGGCAGAGAAATCTCAAATTCCCCCACCTGTTCAAAGACTATTCAGAGGTACTTTGCTGTTTGCTGGTGGCCATGTCAGAGGAGCAGTGGATGGCAGCTGAAGTTCGAGGTGTCAACCCACCAGGAGGAAAGTCTCTGATGGGTGAATCTCACATAGGCAAGGCCCTGACACCACAGACTCCAGAATGTCTTTTCTTTCTGCTGTGCCCTCGCATGTTTACCGCTGTCATCTTTCTCTAGTACCTGGCGTGGTGTGAATGGGTGTGGGGGAAATCCACACTTCCTATATATCATTGTAGCCATTTATAATAAAATTGTCCGATGCTAGTCCAGAATGGGGTATAATAAAGGTTTATTTATTTAGGGGTAGACTCACAGAAAAAGCAGTGATCAGCAGTCCTCTGTGTGAGTGGGGAACTGGGGCCGAATTGAGCAGCCAAGAGGCTCGTGCACGATTTATGTCAACATTTATAGTACATGAAACCATGCCCAAAGCAGGTCAGAATCTTAAAGGCTATTGTCTGAAGGAGTTCCCACAGCGTATAATGTAGTGTGTTTAATTCATATAAATGTCCTGTTCTACTGGGCATTTTTCCTGTGGATTATTATGAATTGATCTCTTCATAAGCTGTACTGTCTAATTGACAATGTTAATGTTAGTTTAAATAGAGTTTTGATGATTTAAAAAATAAAACAAAGAAATGTCACACAGCTAGAACACATAAGTTTCTATTGAGGAGCCATATAGACTGTATAGCTTAGGTCAATGATTAAGAAAAATAATGGATGGAAATAGAAAACTCTATCCTTAGTGAGATATCCCAAACCCAAAAAGATGAGTATGGTATGTACTCACTCATTAGTGGACCTTAGCCATTAACAAAGGACATTAA
>JAQHUG010000106.1:2935778-2964135 GCA_028555095.1 Dicrostonyx torquatus | reverse complement strand
GATTCTGGATAGTGTGTGCTTGTGTGTGTGTGTGTGTGTGTGTGTGTGTGTGTGTGTGTTTCAGCTCAGTGAACAACTTGTAAGTTTAGGGTATGTAAGCTGACTCAAAAGCCAAGGTAGAAAAGCAAGCATTCTTTCAAATAAGAAAATGCTATTCACATTTTAAATTAATGGAGTGTGGTGTTATAGTAGACTTGTGTTTTGGCAATGGGATTCTGTCCCAGAATGTCCATCAATTAACACCATAAATAAAATGTATTATATTTTTATAATGAATCTATGTGTATGTTTGGCAAGGTTAGTGTATGGAATTAAAGACTCTGTTCTAGAGTGAAATCCACTGGCTTAGAGACACATTGTTTGCTCTTTTTTAACTCATCACATACTTCACTGACTACCATTTACTGGAAGACAAACATCCATTTATCTATACATTTCATGAGATTGTTGCAAAGTTTATATTTGCTTAAGCCTCTGTAATTAATAAAGAACATTTAAGCACATTTTTAAATTTGATCCTGACTATCTTCTATTGAGTTAAATACTGACACAGCTAAGAAAAAAAGAGTGCCACAAATGTCCTGAGCAGCCCATACATATGCATTTGATTTCCTTCACAATGGTGAGACATCAAAGCATATGGTTCCAAATCCATTGCTCTTGCCAGCACACCTAAACTGCTAGTGCTTTGGAGAAGCTAAGGGATATAATTTTCTGTGTGTGTCTTGAAGGAAGGAGAACTCTGATGGGTTAAGTCTTTCACTATTTTTATTAGTATCTAAGCAGAGAAATGAAGGTGTGGCATGAGGGTACCCTGACAAAGGCAATGTAAGGCAAGAGAACTTAGTGTCAGAAGATTGGGACTTTGGTCCTGTTTGAATTTATCACTTTAGGCATTTCCTCAATTTAGTAGTGCATAGCTAGACTACAACATATCTAATATCTCCCTGGGCCCAATCCACTTTATATTTATCAATAAAGTCTTATTGAAGCATTACTATACCTAATTGCTTATGTGTTTGCTAACATGTCTCCTACATTGTCACTGCAGGACTGAATCACTGTGACAGTGATTTAGAGGTCAAATGTTTTGCAAAATGCTTTGTCAAGACAGTGTATTTGTCTCCTGTCCTTTCCACGTTTTTATGCTGCTAATTCTATTTCCTCTGCCACTGGTATCCCATCAAAGCAAACATCTTTAAACATGGCTCTAGCTAATCAGGGGGCTTGTTTCTGCTAGCAGTGATTGGACTGTTATTGCAGAAGGTCCCTGGAGAAGTTCTCTGTCCTCATCCCCAGAACTCAAAAAGATGTTTTCTCAGTCTGTACCACATTTCTATAAGTACAGGATCCATTAAAGTACTTTTCTTTTTAGTTTTTCCCATTATTTATTGTTACTCATCCTTGTGTTGAAGCCACAGGGTTGGTGAAAGGTACCCTCAGGGGCCTGCTGCCAGGGCCTCCATGCAGTGGCAGCTTCCTGATGTAGACACCATGCAGCTGATGGGGTTTCTTCATTCTTCACCAAACTGTGAAGACCCCTCACCTCCATGGGCAGTTGAAGAAAACTCTCACCATTATCCACATGTAAATTAGGAGGTTATCAAAGAGATCATGGTTATGATCCTTAAGATATTAACTGAGGAGCGGCAATACATTTTTAGAATACTAGATTATTCTAAATAATTAAGTGTGAGGGAGGCAGCTTGGGCAATGTCCTCCATTGACTTACTGCATTTCTCCCTTATTTGACAATAATCAAATACCTAGAGGAGGTAGATGAGTGTGTGAACACCCTTTGTGGACACTCTTCATTGTGTAGGTCTCAAACTGGTTACCCTGTTTTAAACAAGAAAAAGTGGGTTATTATTTCTTTAAGATTTTTTTTTTGCTTAATCATGCCCTGCTCCTCTGCTTCTCCAATGCTCTGTTATGTTTTAATATTTAGAGCAAAGAAGATGTTGTACAGTTCTTGAATAGTATATCTGAAATTTGCAAGATAGACTGTTATACAGAGAAAGGTCACTCCTTCAGAATCCAGTGAAGATTACAGTAGCAGGACAAAAGCCTCTCTTACTCAGAATTCTGATTGTAGACCTTGTCTTATGGGATCTACAGACACTGTATTTCATGGTCTAGGGAAAAGTACAAATAAACCCAGATTTTCCCAAGTTAGAGGTGTTTATCTCACCAAGAAACACTTGTTGATTGATGGAAATTATGGTCTATTGTCTATAGCTTGGTGGAAGTTTGGAAATACTTCTCTGTTTTCGGCACAAATATAAAGTACAGTCTTGGTGAGAAGAACAATGTAGACTTGACAAAGTTATTCAGTATACAATTACTATATTGATTTAAGATTATCATTGGATGTCTGCCTCTGTACCAAGTTCAGGGCAGGCAGAAGATGGGCCATGCAGAAGAAACATCACTACGTTCTACACACCATGTCCTACTGCCGAATGTTTAGAGCATGTGTACTCTCTTCATCCCCTGCTACCCACCCCCGGTCTCAAGGAAGCACAGCTTTAAGACAGCAGCACCTTTCTCCGCCGCTCTCTCGATCACATTCCCTAGTTGACTACCAGCACATAGCTAGTAAAAATCCCACACTTGGCTGGGCGTCTCTCAGGCCTCAGAAAGAGGAAAATAGGCTAGTCCTATCTTGTACCTATCCCAAAGCCAGTGGGTCTCACAGGAGTAGCCAGATACACTGATCATTTCTGACTCTATTATTCATTTATTCTAGTCCAAGGCAGCAAGCAGTTGCTGCCTCCACAATCCATTAGCTTCCATGGTTGTCTAGCTCAAGGAATGCACATAACTCATGTGGGCTACAGAAACTGACAACAGGTCCCGTTGCTGTTCAAGATCTTCTAACATTAGAGCAATAGCCTAAAATCCCCAGGATAATTATCCTTAAATCTCACACATATGCTCTTTACTTTGTTATTGAGTAGCAATATCAAAAATTAAACCTCATAAGCGTCCAAAAGCAATTATAAAGTGAGGAGATTATGGCAGTAATCTTGTAAATGGGTACTCACTTAAATGTCACATCAATTGCCGTAAAAGCAGCAGTAACGATGGTAAACACAATACAGAATTTTCAACTGCTAATTCCTGTACTCTGTTCCTCTATTAGACATGAATAAGTTCAAGGAACCGTCACCAAATTGACTGTAGAAACAATAACATCACCATCATGTACTGACAAAATACAAATAGCTTTGTCATTCTGTCCCACGGGCACTTACTAACGTAGCAAGAATCAGATGTAAATCCCCCAAGGTAAAACAAACAACAACAACAACAACAACAAAAAACCCCAGCACATTTGAAGGCTCAGAGCTCACAGCATAACTACAAACCTGCATGTTAATAAGCCTAACTTTAAAAATACCAATCATGGCAGAGATGGAAATAGAGAATTACATTTTTAGGATTGTTATTGTTATTCTTTGTTGGCCGCAAAGGGCTTTGACTCTGGAACGTCTGTTGTTTGATATTTATTTTCCCCCTATATGTTAATGGAATTCAATTTAATTTTTTGAGTTTAAGCCAGATCCTTGCTTCTTCTTTCATGATTGAACATTAATGGAATTCCTACTGTGCAAAGAGGGAAACTTGGAAGACTACAGTATCGGTTTGGTCCTGGACCATAATTTACACTATGGCTAATAAGAGGGAGTATATGCCAAATAAGCTACAAAAATCTACATTCTAATGTTGGCTTTTCCAAAGTCATCTTGTTTGCATGGGGATAAATTTATAGATAACAAAAATATAGCCAATCTTATTTTTGACTTTTGATGTAGTTCACATATACAAAAAAAAAAAAGTACATGTGGTTCTTTGTCAGCTCTTGGCATGGTTGCTCTTACCTAGGACTTTTATGAAACATTCCCTTTGTGACAGGTACAGGCCCCTTAGTTTTCAGATAGTGTGAAGACTATCAGGTCTTTGCGTCTTTTCTAATCTCCATCATGGTATTCCAGTCAACAAGCTCTGTCTCTGAAAATGGAGCTATGTTGATGAACAGATTTGTATCCATTAAGCACAGCTCCAATTTGATGAAGTATAAATATCAAATTATCCACTATTAAACTGTGTCTCCGGAACTGAGCTGAAACTTGACCTTGGTGTTTAAAGGTTGTCCAGGGGACTGGTATATCATAGCAATGATGAGTAGGAAATAGTGGGATGTGCAAACAGTAATACTTCTGGGTGAAGCTACTTAAGGGACATCTCAGTGTCCCTTCCTAAACTGAGTTACACAACTCTAGGCCTTGATAACCAGCCATGAGGACTGTTGCAGTAATGGGGAGGACTTCTTAGGTTTCCCTTTATATGCCTGTTAGATTTCATGGGAAACTAAGACAGTCTTTGAAATATATGAATTTTAAAAAAATTAATCAGCACATAGAATAAAAACCTTGTTAGGAATTTCTTTATTAATCATTTTTGTGCAATTTGTTTTGAAAGCATTATCAAAAAACATTAAATAAACTCTTGCTGGAAAAACAAGACAAAACCCTTCAACACATTAAAACCTCATGAATGTAATTTAATGGAACTATAACTTTAACTTAATGTTTTCAAATCAGTTTTAAAATTACATGACTGTATCTATCAGTCAAATGAGAAAAGTTAGTGATGTTCCTTTATTAAATGCTTCTTAAAACGCTGGCTATTACTGACTTAGAAGTACAATGATAATTTTCAGTGACCCATTGGCTTCAATAAAAGGGCAAAGAAAATGGTTCAAGTTATCTTAAGGAAACTATGTGAGGCAGCATAAAAGGTATATTTTTCCACACAGAAAATAAAAGGCATGCAGTAAAATGTATGCAATCTGCCCACTTCTGTTCACAAGGAGGCATCCCATCTGAGGAATTCACGCTCGGCGAGCTCCATGACCTGCAGCCACGTGACCCTGCTTTATGTTTTCTCTCTGACGGGATGGCTATTTGGAGCACCTTCTTGTTTTTCACTCTCTGCTCTTCTCTCTTTATCTTCTCAGAAATGGAATGACTGCAGATTATGTCATCTGACCATACCTTGCAGAGCTACTCTTGATGAAATGCTCCTGGATTGTCTACAAAACTCTCTCATGTACCATCTGCCTCTCCGCGTGCCCAGGATATTGACAAGAGCTGTTATTAGTACAGGGTTAAAACTTAAAACTTAAGCTTGCATTGTTAGTGTCACACAGTGACCTGAACATGCAGTTGAGAGTATGTTTCAACAGAGAGGAGAGGTGTTTGAAATTCTTGACACTTACTAATGTATGCTTTCCATTGGAAAACCATGTCTTGGTGGAACTGCACATAGGTAGTTAGGTCCAGTGGGTCCTAAGGCTCAGCAGGATTTTAAGACAGAGTCTGAGTCAATTGGTTTAAATTATAGGCATCCATAATGTATTCTTATTTGCCTTAGTCTCCTTTAAGGAAACACAAAGTGTACTACGTAGCTCATTTAATTCTCCAGCTTATAGATTCTGTATGTGCTTGAAAGGATTTTACGTTAAAGAGTCAAAAGATTTGGTTCTCAGAAATTTAAATATACATATATATATATTTAAATTAAAAAATACATCTCTGTGTGTGTGTGTGTGTGTGTGTGTGTTCTTTTTTGCATGAATGTCTCAATATAAGTGTCATGTAGTGGTCAGAGGACAGCTTGCTGGAATTGGTTTAGTTCTCTCCTACCAAATGGTTCCGGGGGACTGGTCACAGGTCATTAGGTCATTACACAGCACCTTCACAGTTCTTTTACTAGGTAAGCTGTTTAACTGGCCCTCAGAGATTTTCAGATGCAAACAAACCATATCACAGGTAGTTTAGATAAAGGCCCTTGGCTCTGGTTATTACTTGAGAGGAAAGACTGCTCACACCTTTTGCAAAAGGAGCTAAAACATCAGATGAAGACAGCTATCTGGGCTTGTATGCCGGCACTATTTCTCTTGGTCTTGTGGATTTCAGTGAGATTTTCCTGTTGGTTGTCATATTTGTCTAATGATGACAATGTTATTCACTGCCCCCCCTCCAGTGTCATTTTGAGACTTAAATGAGTTAATGGACACTAAGTGCTTAAAATGTTTCCTGGCATGACTAAAAGCTCAATAAGTTAATTTCTATCAAGGCTTTTATATATTGTCAAGATTGATGGGAGCCAAATTTGCAAAATCCACAGCTCTAGTTGAATTGAATTCATCTGAGTCATCCTCTTAAGTCACAGTGTGATTAGCTACATTCTAATCAAAGAATTTCTGAACCTTTTCTACCTAAGCCCAAAATGTTCTGAATAAGAGAAAGGTTACAGTTGCATATGGGAAAGTCTTAATGTTTTTATGGATTAAAATATAGTGGTTTATATTTCTAATTTCGAATGGTATGGTATTTATAATTATCATAAAGTAAACATGTTATTGACAAACATTTTGTTAGAGACTACAGGGGCAATACAGCACCTAAGAGGAAAGAAAAACAAGTTTTAGTTTCATTATTTGTACTTTTTTAAACTCCAGTTTTTAAAAACATTATAATAAAAAACATTATAAAACATTCTCAAGTCTGTGATATATTCTACTAGGAGTACGATAGATAAAACTGCTGTGTAAGTCACTCTTCCTTTTACAAAGTGGATCCTGTTGAATTGGTTAATGACTTGGATGATTGATAGGCTGACGGTGGTGATTTTCCATTCCAAGGTTATGTTGGCCGACACATCAGTGTCTTAGAGGAGGCCAACTACTGCGGAAGAAACCTCTTGCTTTGAGATGTCCATGCTGTGCAGCAGATTCAACCAGTCATGCAGACAGAACACCAAAGACTGGGAGAGGAAGGAGGTGAGGCAGAAGGAGAGGGAGAGAAAGACAGCACTCGGCTATCCTGATAACACAACCTAACTGTCCAATGGGAGAGTAAAGAAGACATCTTGGGTATAGCATTCCTATTACCAGCTAACAGGGAATAGAAAAACTAAGGAGAATGCTCATCAGATGGAACCAGAACCCCAAACATATGATACATGACTCACTGAAGCCACTGTAACAGAAACTTAGGACACTCTGCCATTCCACTGTGCTTTACTCAAATCTACTTCTTCCCCTGCCAGCTGTGAGCATAATAAAATGGCTGTAACTCAACTAAATTCAGAGTGGTTGCTATCCTGCCGTAAATATCTGGAACTGGGGCAAAAAAACATAGTGTGCGAAGATCATAGCCTCACTCTGATATTGACTAGGTCTTTTCTTCTTTCTATAGCTTCTCACTAAAAACAAAACAAAACCAAACAGAACCCCACCCACTCTTGGCTTGCTGTCATTTAAAAATCTTTCCCTTTTTATATTTATCTTTCGGTGACCCAGAGGTCTGGTCAGACTCTGAAGACCTTCCCTTTGTAGCCAATGTAGGTTTTCCTTGCAATGAAAACAACTAAATTGGCGTGTTACGTAAACAACAGCTTTGGGTTTCACTGCTTTCACTGGCCCGGTACGTCTGGAAACAAAGATGCTATTACTGTGAACGTCATTCTCAGGGCTTCTAGTTTTCGGTGGTGAGTCTATAGCCCAAGCACAAGGCCGGGGAGGAGGTGCACAGGACCTGACCATAGTGAGCAGGCTGCAAACATGCCAGCAGCGCTTAGCATGCATGCTGAGCAAGTGTCTGCTGCAACTTTTGGGATGGCATTTTCTGTTTCCAATTGAATGGCGGTTCGTTTAGGATACACTGTTTCCCAAGCACCAGCTGATCTCAAGGCTCTAAAAATCTATGTATAGTATATTTCAACTCCATCAACTTTCATGGACTTCTATAAAACATCGTAAAGTCTCAAGGTCAGAATTTCTCTTATGAAGGAGGAACATTTTGTTTTGGTGTGTTTTCCTACAACAACAAAATCAACACACGGTCTCAAACAGTATGGAACTGTTTAAATTACAGTTTCTTCTAACTGTCGAGGTTGTATTCCAAGGTGGGTCCTATTTTAAATGTTTTAGCAGGGACCGCGATTCTCATCTTCTTTATCTTCCTTCACCTCCATCCTTTGACTGAATAGCACTTGATTTAGACTTTCTGGCTAGTTCATATTTATACGTTTAGTATAGCTCGGGATGGAAACAGCACCTTGCACAGTCCAGGCAAGTGATCTACCTCTGAGCTGTATTTCAGTCTGTTTTTAAACTAGACACTGACATGCTTGGGGCATTTGGCATAGTGTTCATTTATCAGCTGAGACGTGTTAAATACTTACACTGACGTTCATTCATATCTCTGGGGTTGAGAAAGCTGGTAGGTTCCCCAACTAGAACCCTTTCAGATATATACTTTTAAATTTCTTCCCAAGATGAGGGAGAGGAAAGAAACACAAATGGTCTCACATACCGCAAACTTTGATACATGGGATTCACATGTACTTGTCATTGTTTATTATAAACCTATCTAAATAAAAAAATAAAACAAAACAAAAACCAATAAAACCCCATGCCATATCTATTCTCCATCCCCACTCTCCTCTCCCCTGACTCTGCCTTCTGCTCTTTCACATCCTACCTTCCATACTTAATTATCTCTTATTAAATACCTAGCAATCAGATATTGTGATAGCTGTTGAAGTCACTAAAAGGGACGAAAGCATGGTTGACAGTCTTGAGAGTCCATGAAGAATTATTCATGGAGCTGAAAATTGAGTCTTTAAACTAATTTACCAACTTTTCCTATAGGTATAATACCTCTTTGTTCACTTTTTAGCAAGATTTTCTTTTTCAGAAACTATCAAGTTTCCATAGTAATTTAAGTAGAATCTGTATCACTTTTGGATTTCTATATCATTATTTGGCAGAGAAAGGTAAGGTTTTTATCCACCTTGTGAAATACCAGAGCCATTATCAAAACTATAAATGCACGGTAACGGAATGTTCAAATTCCAACTAAACGTGACCAGCTGTTAGGGCCATTACGTTCTGCTTAAGATGAGTAAAAACTCATCTTAACTACAGCTCTACATATATTGGCGTATGCTTTTAACATACATTTTCATGTTGCATTATGGAAAGATTTGCATGGCTTAATATAATTGAGATGAGGATATCAATTTAAGTATCTAGTGAACCCTTTAGCCTGTGGGGGTTTTCCTCCTACAAATGAAAAGCTAATACTTCCACCCTTCTTCCAGAACAGAACGAAGAGGACACACGAAGCTAAAAAAAAGCATACAAATGTAAAATGGATACAAAGAAGTCTTTTCATTTTTTTTAAGACAGATTTTGCAGAATTTTTTTTTTTGCTAGTGAGAGGAAAATCATGACGGTATAGTAGTGCTTCTGAAATGTGCACTCATATGAATAATAACTCCCTTTTCTAGCTCTTCTCGGTGGGAAGGCTTCAGACTTTGGGCATGACATCAGGTTCTGCAGAGCCTGGGAAGCACTGTGTCTATCCCATGTTTGTTGTGAAAGACCCAAGGATTCTTGGACATTACCTATCCTCCCATCAATATGGTGTGCTGTGTCTGTGGTGGGAGACAGAGCTTTCGGGTTTGAAAGGTGCCTTGTTCTATTTGTTGAGAGCAGACCCATCTTTCTCTTTGGTGTCAAGGTCAAAGGTACTAGACAGATCAAAAGGACTCCTTGGGTTTCATTCTCTTTGTTTTCCTTTGGCTAGAATTTGACTGAAGGCCAGGGAGACATGAAAAACCCACCCCGCCCTGCCTGTGATGAACACTGTTCCTGCATTCTTGTAAGGGTTGTGTGATTTCAGGACTGTGAATGTCAGGGTACCTGCACATCTGGGCACAAAAGAGAACTCCCAGCAGAATGAAAGACTGACTGGGCTCTACTATCTTTTATATTTTAATCCTTGGCTTCTATTTTTGTCTTTTGAATACTTAGTTGTTTTACTTTAGATTGTATCTCACCTCAGTAGACTATTGCAATTGTCCTGTCTTTTCCTGAGTCCATTCTATAATAATTTCCCTTTCACTCCTCAAGTATATGTACTTACTGGTTTGTGTTCTGTTGCTGTGATAAGCACCATAATCAAAGCTACTTGGGTAGGAAAGAGTCTATTTTGTTGAAACATCCTGATCATAGTCCTTCACTGAGGAAAGTTAAGGAGGAAGTCCAAGCAGTATACGCTGGAACCATGGAGGAATGCTTCTCATTGGCTTCCTTTCCATGGCTTACTCTGTTTGATTTTTTTTTATACAGTCGAGACCCAACTGCTCAGGGGGTGTGTACCCACAATGAACTGGGCCTCTCACATATGTCATCAATCAAGAAAAGACCATCCAATGGAGGCCATGCCTCTACTGAGAATCTCTCTTCCCAGGTATGTCTAGGCAATCAAGAAAAGACCATCCAATGGAGGCCATGCCTCTACTGAGAATCTCTCTTCCCAGGTATGTCTAGGTTTGGGTCAAGTTGACAAAAACTAACAGCATACCCTCTTATTCATACTTTACTATCTTTCCATTCCTATCTCCTTTTAATTATTAATAACCTTTCGCTTCAAAATAAATTATATAGAATTCCCACAATCAGTACCGCAGGGTCACTCTCTTGTAACCCTAACAGAGAGTTCGGAAACAGTGTTTTCTGCTGTGAACTAACACCATGAATGCTGGCAAATAATCTTAACTGTTAGTAAAGTTTCCTTCTTCCATACACAGTATTGAATAACACAGACTTCAATTGAAGACTCACTATCCATTCCAACAGATGCAAAAAAAGCACAACAAATGTGCACACCCAGAAATAGCACCCCCTGCAACACCCACAGAATTTAAACCACTGTGAAGCCGGCACAAGCTCACACTTCCACAGTTCTGGAAGCCAAAGATAATGAAATCGGCAGTATGACAGAGGGTAAAAAAAGGATTTCATGTTATAGTCCTACTTAAAAATGATCAGTGACCTTATAGAGGACACAAACATTAAGGAAATCAATCCAGGACCTAGATAAGAAAGTTATCAAAGTAACTGAAGCAGTAACATAAAATAAAAAAAAAATTGGAAGAATCAGCAAAGGAATTGAGACTCTGATGAAGAACCAAACAGAAACTCTGGAAATAAAAGGGTCAAAAAAATTAGTTAAAAACCACAGAGGCAAGCATCACCAAGGCAAAGCAGAAGGATAAATTCCAGTAGGGGAGGACATAACTAAGATATGAATGTGTGTGTGTGTGTGTGTGTGTGTGTGTGTGATCAAAATCCCAAAAACTCAGTGAGATGTTCAAAACACCAAAGTTGAGTGTCCCCTTAGAGCAAATTAAAGAACTAAGAAAAAGTAAAAATATATAGTGTTTTTTTTTCAATGAAATTATATCAGTGAAATTTCCAATTTGTGTCAGGGTTGGAGTCTCTGAAGAGTGAGTGACCATTGTGTCATGTTGTGAAGCAGAAACTTAAGTTGGACAGAAGAACCCAGGGTACTGGAGAGCCTAGGACTCTGGCATATTTGCCAGGGAAAGCTGCAGGTGTGGAGTGGTGCCAACCTAAGTAATAGAGAAGCTGTGTGGACTGCAAGTGACCGAGCTGGAGGGGTGGGATCTCTGGAGCTCATCCGAGGGCATTACAGATCTCAGATGCTGGACACAGAGCTGCAGGAGTTGGTGTATTATCTTGCTAGATTTGGGCTTTGCTTGATTTGCGACAGTTTTGTACTCCAGTTCTTCCACTTTGAAATGTGAATGCTTATTTCATTCCATCATGTATTGGAAGTATATAGCTTATTATTTTATTTTATCAGAGCTCACAGTTTAGGCTTTTCAAGTGCTAGATCTTAAGGACTATGGAAACTTTCAAACTGGACTTTCACATTAGAACATAAACTTTTTTGGGGGTGAGGGACAGAGGCTATGGCTTAGAAGTGATGTGTTTTGCTGTCAAATTAACAAGCGGTAGAGAAATGATAATTGTTTTTAATCATCAGCCTGGCACAATCTAGGATCACCTGGATGGGAATCTCGATGTGGGATTGTGTATGTCAGCTTGGGCTCTGGGCACATTTGTAGAAAATTATCTTGATTACATTAATTGATATGAAAAAATAAAGCCTTAAGAAAGCCGGCACCATTCTCTGCGTTTGGATCCTAGACAGTGTAAGGTAGAACATGAGAAACTGAGCTGAGGATGATATGCACACATTAAATTTTTTCCTTTCTGCATTGTACTGTGTATGTATTGTGGCCAGCTGCTTCAGGTTCCTTCCACCTTGACCTTCCTACACTAATGGACTGCATCTCTGCATCCCGTCAGGATCTGTCAAGCAGAGTAAACCCTTTCTCCTTTAAGCAGCCTGTGTCAAATCATGTTGTCAAAGCAACAGAAGAACAGCAAAGATACCCGGTCTAAGAAACACAGATAGACATTTGACAAAGGTTAACATTCTTCTGATAAAATTCATGACATACTAGAAATAGAAAGAACATATTCTGACCCAGTAAAGGTTAGATACAATGGACCCATAGCCTATATTATATTATGTGTGAAAAATAACATGTCCCTCAAAATCTAGAATAGGACAATTGTGTCTGCTCTTTCTGTTCTTTTACAATAGTGGTTGGAATGTTATCTAAAACAGTAAGACAAGCAAACTAACTAAAATTGAGGAAAGAAATCAAATTATTCATATTTGTAAAAGATTTGATCCCATAGATACATAATTAATAGACAAAAATCAGTAACATTTCTGAATATCAATAATAAACTTACAGAGAGAGAAATTGTAGAAATTCTCATTCACAATAGCTAAAAAAATAACAACTAGGAATAACCAAAAGGAGAATGTGAAAACTTCTACAAGGGAAACTTTCAAATGCTAGAGAAAGAAATTAAAGAGCAGTAGAGTATGTAAAGACTTCCTACATTGAGAGTCTTACAGAAATAATATTTTTCAGTTTGCCATACTGAGGGCAGCTTGTAGCCTGCTTTAGGGCAGTGCTCATCATAATTCCAATGGTATTCTTTCAGAACTAAAATATGATTAAAATTCATATGGAAACACAGAGGATAGGTATAGACAAAATATTCACACATAGAAAGAAATGTTCTAAAGCATTGCAATATCTGATCTCAAATTAGAGGCACGGATATAAACAAACACAGCATGATACTAACCTGAAAACAGGTTAAAAAATCCCTACATATCCACAGGCACTTAACTTTGGACAAATGTGTCAAAAAACATTCATTGGAAAAAAATCTGCTCAACAAGTGGGGCTTTCCACACGTGAAGGAACAGAACTAGACTCCCATCTCTCAAGCAGGATAAGATTCAAACAGTTCAAGACAGATGAAAGATGTTAGAGCAAGATCTGGAAGAGTGGAGCTGAGGATGGAAAATAAGGGGAGAGAGAGGTCATGATGTTGACAGGCAAGGGTCTTCTGAATAGGACAATGACAGGAAAGGACTCAGAATTGACAGGTGAGATCGTGTGATCACAACGGCTCTGAGCAGCGGTCAACTCATAGACCATCTGTAGAATGGGCAAAAACATAGCTTCCTACTGTACATCAGACAGTTGGTCCGTATCTAAACTACATGAAGAACTAAAAAAAGTTTAGAAAAGAGCTTCTGATCAGTAAATGAGCTAATGAACTGAAGGAATGATTTACCAAAGAAGAAATACCAAGCACCAAAAGATATTTGAAAGTACTTAACATCCTTACGTATCTGCGAAATGCAAATGAAAGCCACTTGGACATTTCATCTCACCCTAGTGACAAAACATGACAATAAATGCCTATGGGAATGTGTAGAAAGCTCATCTATAACTCTGTTGGGAGTGTAAATCGATAAAGTCACTATGTTAGCCAGTAAAGAAAATTCTCAACACTGAATATAGGGCTTCCATATTATAACTCATTTTATCATGACTAGGTATGTACCATAGGACCCCTAGTCATACCACAGAGATACATCCGTGCACATCCGTGTTTGTCTCTGCACTGTTCACAATTGGTAGGAAATGGAATTAGACTAAATGTCCCCTGACAAATGAATAAAGAAAGCATCCACATGCACAATGGACTTTCATTACTCTATCAAACAAACTGAATGATGATGTTTATAGATAAATGAATGGAATTGGACATAATATTAAGAAAAGCAAATGGGGCTCAGAAGACCAACATTGCATGTTCTTGCTCATAAGCAGAATCTAAATTTTATCTACTGGGTGTATGGTCAGTATGTGTGCTCATGCACACACTTGATTAACCCATGAAATCTGGAAGGGGACCACAAAAGGGGAAAAAATGACCTTCACAGACCAGATGGAGAGTGGAGAATGTAACAGAAATGCAGTGAAATACATTCCTGTTTTCATATGATATGAAAGCAGGTGAGGTTTGTTTGGATACAGGAAAAAATCTTACCGGAAGTAATGTAGTGACATGGGGTAAAGGGGTGGAGAAGGTGGATAAATAATAATGAAATCTGCATTTAAATGTCATAATGAAATCTGTTACTTATTAATCTACTTTTGTTAATTGACAAATAAGGTACTTATTAATAATTGTTAAGTATTTACAAGTAATAACCTTTTAATTCAAGGTTTACATTAGTCTGCCTGAACAGGGTTATGATTTTGTTACAGCAGCCATGGACATGTAGGTTCCTTTTGTGGTGCATCTGTCCTCAGTAAATTTCCTTTGATGTTTTCTAGGGTTCAAACCTGGCATCTTTTTCTCTTTATCCCTGAACACTTCTTCAATACGTTTTTTTTAAAAAAAGATGTGGAATTAATTTTCTTAGCCTTGACTGTCTTATTTGCTTCCATTAAGCTGACTGATAATTTTTGTCTAATGGTTTCATTGTTATCCACCAACTTGCAGTTCTAAGGTCAACTTCATATTCTGAACCCTGCATGCAGAGTTCTACCTGGGTATCTTTTCTTAGAGGAATCAAGCCTAAACCACAGCACAACAAAACTAGAAAGCAATTTATCTGTCACCAAGGAATTTTACCTCGAATATGTGCCCTTACTGCTCACTTTGGTCCAGGGTGCATCACACATCTGAAATTCTTATGATACAGACATGCTTGTGGTTGAACCTTGCTATGCGGGTACTCGTTTTTGTTCATAGGGCTGCTCCATAGCGTTAGCCTTTGGAAGTAAACCTTGGGTACCATGCATCGTCAGCTTCCAGAAAACACCTAGCTGGTAAACCTGAGTCATGGTTCAGTGACATGGAGATTGTTCTGTGCATAGCTTTTATTTTCCAGTTTCATTATTGCAATTATAATCTCTAAGGAGTCAGTTCACTATAAATGTTTGACCAGTAAACACAACTGAGATTTATAGACTCTAAGCTAGTTTTCTCTTTGATTACATCAGTAGCTATTTTCTGGGATTGTTGTTGTCAGGAGTGGAAATAATCACTGCCATTCCTGATTGTGGAGCCTGGCTGTTTCTCACTGTGGACAAGAGAATTTTGGTTAATCACTAAAGCAATATTGGGAGTGATACAATTGCTATTTCTGATTATTGTGGCAATAATTCTTGTGTCTGTGAAATGTGTGTGTGTGTGTTTGTGTGTGTGTGTGTGTGTTTGTGTGTGTGATGTTTAGTCTTAATTGTCAACTAGACAGGATCTCTGATCATCTGGGAGATAGGAATCTGGGCATGCTTGTGAGAATTGCCTCCATTATGTTACTTGACACTGGAAGAGCCATCTTAATTGTGGGCAGGACCATTCCCTTGGATGTGTAAAACAAAGAAAGCAAGCTGAGCATTAGTATCTGCGCATTCACTGCTTTTGTTTCTTGATGTAGGTGCAATGTGACTACTCCCCAAGGACCTGCAGCAATGACTTCCTGGCTATGATAGGGCAACCTGAACTATGATGTAGACTAAGCCCCTCCCCCTTTACATTGCTTATGTCAGAATATTTTGCCACAGAAATAGGGAAAGGAATTAAGGCTGCGTTTGTGTGCACGTGCACAATTGCTATTTCTGATTATTGTGGCAATAATTCTTGTGTCTGTGAAATGTGTGTGTGTGTGTTTGTGTGTGTGTGTTTGTGTGTGTGTGTTTGTGTGTGTGTGCATGCATGTGTGTGTGTGTGTGTGTGTGAGTGTGTTAGTCACTTCCCAAGTGTGGAAATAAGAGGGCAACCTTGGGTTTGACTTTATACTTGGTTTAAGGCAACATCTCCTTAGTGTTTGCCACTGGGCATGCCATGTTACCTGGATCCCATGTTTCTTAGTCCTCCCACATCTCTACCTCTTATCTTGTAGTAGAAACATTCACATAGCTTTTTTTCTGGGAGGGGGGTATTCAAGGTCGTCATACTTGGGCAGCAAGTATTTTGTTCATTGTACTATGTCCCTAGCCTGTTGTGCCATCTGTTAGCACAAAGATATCATTTTATGTGGTCATTTTGTGAAAATGAACTGATAATGTTAGATGAGATGAAATTTTTATTTTCCTTTATAAGGATCCAAAAACTCATAACTTTTGGAAAGCAAAAGTTACCTTCACTTTTGCTTCTTTCATTTCACATCTGTTACGGAGGATTTTGGAAAAAGAAAAGATTGGAATAAACTTGTGAATCATTAGCTGCCTCAACTGGGAAAGTAGCCACACATAGAGAGACTCACATACACACTTGCTTGCATGCACACACACGCACACACACACACACACACACACTCATATTCACATATGCACACATGGGTAAAACTTTTAAAATAAGTTGTGTCCTTCACTACCTGCATTCTAACATTCAGCTGAACTTTGCAGAAATCCAGTCTTCACCAGCCCCATGAAACTTTCTGAGTCCTCTAGCAAAACTTTGTGTCGTCCTGGCTAGCTCCCAGGAACTGCCCATACTCAATCATAGGTTCATTGGCATCCCAAGGGTCTCTTTTTAAATTTATACCCAATACCTCTTTTGAAAACCAGCTGTCAAACTCTTCTTTCTAATCCTCAAGAAATGTCCACTTTAGTTTCACCTTCATTTCATATATTTGTTTTCCTTCTCTTTTTAATCATATTAACTGAACAGTACTTAATGTTGTGTGTTCTGTTGCTTCCATTTAAACCTAAGATGTACATTGTATCATTTTTATCCATTCCAAACCACACATTCATTTATATTGTAGTTACTTGATACATGTTGTTTAACTGCAAATTTAAGTGATAATATTCACTTGGCTGAGATAGACTAGAAATTAAAGTTTCAAAATCAAATAACTGAAATTTCCATTTCTTGGCTAGGAGTGTTTGTAAATAGATCATGATTATTTTTAGTTGTTCCCATTTGACTGTCTCATCTACTTGTGTGCTTCCTAATCTTGGCCTTTGTAGCATTGTGGGGATGGTGACACTGCCCCCAATTCCAAGGCCTTTTGACAATAGCAACCAATCAAGAGACGTAGTTGGCCTTCTAGAGAGTTCTGAAATTGTGAAGCTTTCCATTCACGCATTCATTAAGTTTAGGATAGAATATTGAGCTAAAAACCCCATGGAAAGCAATGTGATAGCAGGGAGGATTCAGGGCCCACTATGTTAATTCAAATCAAATTCCTTGAGGCTGACTCTCTTGGGAAAGCCAAGGCTCATCTGAGAAGGCTGTGTGAAGGTGCTGGTGAACGAAATGCTAGAATTTTAAAGTTACATTCCTGGAAGCCTGTATGTGCTCAGTTCTATTTACTGAATAAATAATTAAAAAAACTGGAATGAATAAATAAACTTTGTGGGGTTTTGTTTTTCAGTGAATTAGGCATGCCAGAGAAGATGGGGGCAAAAAACTCTGTAACAAGGCAAGCTTGCACCCTCTCCTAACAGCAGGAAGCCCATGTTCACTGAACAGAATTAAAAATAAATGTGCTAGTAGAATTTTCTTTTAACAATGGAAACCTACATGTAATACATAATTATGACCATCTGCCTTCCTCTAAAAGGGAAAAAAACCCTATTAGCCAACAATTTTCTAACATGGGAACCAGGTTTCTTCTGCAGTGTTTTCTGCCCCCATTCCTTCCATACTCCTAACCATTCACATGGAAAATCATCGTCATGCAGTAATTCAGTTCCTCGTGCTGTAGAGAAATCTACAAACCTATGTTTGCTGCAGCAGCATCACTCACAGGAGCCAGATATGTTTAAGTCTCTCTCAATTGTTGAATGGATAAGGAAAATGCATTGTGCATATGCAATTGAATATTATTCAGCTTTAATTAAGGAACTGTTTTCATTTGTAACAATGTGGAAGGACTCAGAAGACATTATGTTAAGTGAAATAAGTAAGTAACAGATTGACAATGCCATCTCGGATGGAGACAAATAGAGACTAGAATCATGATTGCCAGAGGCAGGGTGTGTGTGTGTGTGTGTGTGTGTGTGTGTGTGTGTGTGTGTGTGTGTGTGAAAGGGTTGGTCAAAGAATACAAAACTTCTACTAGTTAAGAGGACTAGGTTTTATAGTAAATAATGAATGGAATTGGTAATAATTATTGAAAATCCTTAACAGCATATTCTAAAGGTATAGGAACTCTATATAAATACACAAACTATATCTATTTATATACATATATACACTTTTTCAATTTAGTCATTCTACTACACACATTTAGTCGCTCTATGCATATTTTAGTATCTTGTACATATATGCAGTTTACAGTTGTGAATTAAATAATTACAGATCATCCTTATGCTGATGACAAATGTTTAAAGCACACAGTCAAGTTTTCGTTAGCAGAGAGTGAAACACTGAGTGGTTCTAATCAAGCAGGTGTGGAAGCAGAAGCAAGTGTCTGGGATCATAAAATGAAGCATGATTTACTATCTTACAACTTCTGTTTCCAGACTTGCTTCTTTCTTGAGCACTTGACAGAAGTCTGTCAGACATGTGGGCTGATTTGGAAAAGAATATGTGGAAGCAATTGCCCTCTAGTAAAATGTAAGCTAAACTGAGAGACATGTAGATAAGGAAAAGAATACCCATGTAATCAAAGTTGTAAGAGCCTGCCTGATTTGTGAGAGGGGGACTTTTGTGGGCAGCTCAGACAGGGCTTTTGTCCTTCAGAGTGAACATGTCTTCCTTACAGCCAGAGCTGACAGTATCCTTTAGACTCTCTATTGTCCTGTGGATGATGACAACGTCAAAGCAGCTTCCATGAATATAAATATATGAGTCACATAGGGCAACTAAATGATGGTAAAATTAACTATTCCAGTGACTGACTGCTCATGGACACCACGTATGGCCAGGAGCACAGTGTCTGTGTCATTCTTGCAAATAGCTCAGGTATAAATGGTTATGAAAACAAGTTTGATTCTGCTGACTGAATGCCCTAGTCCTTTGGTCCTTATACAGAAGTTATGAAGTATCTTATAGCTAACAACACACTGCCCCCTCCATGAAAGGAAACATACTCTGTTCAGTAACTAACAGTTCAACGCAAGTAATATCTAAAATCTAAAATTTGACATTTAGTCCTGTGTTCCCCTAACAACAGGCAATATTTCTCCCACTGCAAGAGTGTGGCTTCTCTCTTACTCTTTCTAAGCTCCTGTTCTCCCTCCACCATGGTAGTTTCCGAACACTGGGGGCCAATGAACAAGGTCAGGCCATGCCTATTTTTGTGGGATATTTGTACACTGTGTGAAGATATATGGTTGTGATTGGTGTAATAAATAGCTGATTGGCCACTACTGTGCAGGAAGTATAGGCGGGACTTCCGGGATAGAGAGGGCTGTGAGAAGAAGAAAGGCAGGCACATCAGGAGATGCTGATTAAGCAAGATGGGCAAGAGATGAGGTAAGAGTCACAAGCCACATGACAGAACAAAATTTATATAAATTGATTAATTTAAATTATAAGAACTAGTTAGAAACAAGCCTAAGCAATAGGCCAAGCTTTCATAGATAATAAGAAGTCTTTGTGCCATTATTTGGGAGCTGGCACACACAAGAGACTCATTACACCTTATTGGGTTAAAAGTATCACATATGGATTCTGGCCCAATCTGCTTCTTTCATATTGGATCAATTCACTGTCTGTGGTCACCACCCAGGATCCTCATGACTACCATGGGTGTTCTCTTCCTTTTCAGTACTTCTTCCTCAGAGCTGAGATGGAAAGGTGAAATGAATCTCTATTTTGGCTTTGTAACTTCCTATTTTACTTCTAGGAGTTCACTCACAACTCTAGCTTCTCTTGTAGTTCTTTCCAGGTGGTCTTCAACTGGAAGTAAGGGGAACTGAATATTCTCACAAAAGTCCTGCGTTGTACAGATGAATCACCCATTCACATATGTGTGTGTGAGAGATTAAGACCCATGTGTTCAATGCTTCTGTCTTAGTTCCCTCATATTGCTATATAAAATACTTATATATTTTATGTAAAACTTAGACCGAATAGTGATTTACAAGAATTTATTCCTCATTGCTCTGGAGACGATGAAGCCCAAGATCCAGGCACAGTGTTTTGTGAGGCTTCATAGTCTTCTTCAGAAAAATCCCGTTTCTGCTCCCTCTATGCTTTCAGAGGCTCCATATTTAAAAGCCTTACAACCTTCTAATGTCACTGCAGTGAAGATTTGATTTCATGAATATTTTTGAGGGATGAAACCCATGTATTTACACATGCCAGGTCAGAGTTGAAGGCTGCCTTCCGGCCTCCACTTTTGTGCTTATGCGTGTGCATATGGGTTGACTGCTTATTTATTTGTTTTTGGCTTGAAAGATTTTGCAATTTTTTTTTGTGTGTGTGGAGAGGCACACAAAAGTGCATGTGTAGTGGTCAAAGGAAAATGTATAGGAATTTGGGTTATAGGGATCAAACTTAGCTTATCTAGCTTGGCAACAAGAGATGTTATCCACTAAACAAATTTGTTAGCCCTGATTCATTGCATTTTTGAGACAAGGTCTCACAATGTAGCCCAGGCCAGCTTCAAATTCATGACACCCTTTCTATGCCACCAGACTTGGCTTCTAGAAATGATATTACCTCAAAAGAATTTGGGACATAATCACTAAATTCATTTGAAAACTTATTGTCTGATCTGTTCTTTTTGGGGACCACCTTATCTTTGAACCACAAATGAAACTTAACAGTTTCTTTTTTCATTTTTAATCAGTACAGCAAATTAAAATAAGAAGCAGTGATTTTGATGAAATCAATTCACTTATAAGCTCCACCTTTCCAGTCTTTTTTGAAATTAATGCTAGTATGTATGTATACACCTGTATGGCCTGTCATATAATCAAATGGATATGTAGTTTCTTACTTATAGAATAATCATTGAAATTTAAATACTCTTCTTCATGATGAGTATTTGGGAAGGCTTGTTGCACACTTGATACAATTCTGATAAGTGCTCAGTGTTTTAGTCTTTCAGTGCACATTGTCCCTTCCTCTTTCCTGAGTGTCCATTTCATCAGAAGGGACAAGAAGGGGCCTTATTAACATGCTGGGCTGCGTCTGTTCTTTCCTAACATTGCTTTTTATGGGAAAGATGCCTTTTGGAGACAGAAACAGAGTGGTGTGAGCAGGGCAACAGTAAATCTGTCCCCAAGCTGCTTTCCCCAGTAAGTCATCTCTGCTCATGGTGACAATTTCCCTGGTAGAGTGACCAGAAGGATGGAATGGTTTCTACAGCGTTACCCTCCTTGGCATGATTCATTTCTGCTCTCGTCTTAAAAAAAGGTTAGTTCCTGGTTCTGGCAGTGTGAGCTGTCAGTGCAGCTGCAGGCAAATCCCCAGACATGGTTCCTCAGACATCGCCATGTTTTCCTGAATGTGAAATATCTGCTGATTCTGAGTACCATAAATATCCAACTGCGTTTATTCTAGGCTGAAGTGTTAATGTCAGTGAGTCTGGAGCCCTCCAGAGTAGATGATCACCTTCTTATTCTCCTCCTTCTCATCCTCCTCCTTCATCTTATTTATTTATTTATCAATTTATTTATTTATCTATCCATTTAGTACATCCTGACTGCAGATCCCTTTCACGCCTCTTCTCCCAGCTCTTCCCCTTCTTTACCTCCATCCCTTCCTCCACCATTTCTCTTCATAAAAGGCAGGACTCCCACATATATCACCAAAATATGGCATATCAAGTTGCCATAAGACTATGCACATCCCCTTGCATTAAGGTTGAACAAGGAAACCTAATATGAAAATAAGGATCTCAAAAGCCAACAAGAGAATCAGAGACAGCCCCTGCTGCCACTGTTGGGAGTCCCACACAAAGACCAGGCTATACATATGTGCAGGCCTCTTGGTTGTCAGTTCAGTCTCTGTGAGCCCCTATGAGTCCAAATTAGTTGATTCTGTGAGATTTCTTGTGGTGTCTGTGACCCTCTGTCTCCTGCAATCTTTTCTCCCACTCTTCCACAGGATTTTCCAAGCTCCCTCTAATATTTGACTGTTGATTTCTGCCTCGGTTTATATCAGTTGCTGGGTGAAGCCTCTCTGAGGATAACTGGACTGTACAATGATTTATAAGTGTAACAGAATATCATTAGGAATTATTTCATTGACTTTTTCAGCTAGTCATGTTGTGTTCTATCACAGGTCTATGGGCTGTCCAGCCTCTGGGTGCTGTCCTTCCAAGTAGTGTCATGGGTGGGCTTCCTCTCATGGTATGGATCTCAAGCTGGACCAGTAATTAATCGGCCACTCTCACAGTTTCTTCATAACCTTTACCCCAACACATCTTATAGGACAAATTATAAGTCGGAGACCAAGTCTCTTCACTGGAAATCTTAGCTAGGGTAAACCTCATAGATTCCTGGGAGTTTCTGATGGGGACCCTCCTTCAGTCAATGGCCTTTGAGAGGCCAAACCAGATTGAAACAGGGCTTTGGGTACCAAAAGGCAATGGTCCTGCCTGTTCACCCCTCTCTTCCCATGCTCCACAACTTCATGTTGGACCCATGTTCCTGTTCTGTGAGTTTTCTCTTTTAGTAAAGAAAACCTCAGAATATCCTATTTGGAGTTATCTTGGGATCATTTGACTCATGTTCTCCCTATTTGACACTTTCTTCATCAAGTTTCCATTGCATTAGGTTTCAGGTTCATCCCAGAGATACCCATGATTCCAGTTGTCTCTCCAAATACTTTCTACCTCCATCCTTCCTACACCTAAACTCTCCTGTTCCCATGCCCATCCGCCGTCCAGACCCCTCCCCCTGTCCACGTGTGATATGTATTCTACTTCTCTATTCATAGTGAGAGTTGTTTGTCCCCTCGTTTCTTTAGGTCTATGGATTGTCGCATGATTGTCCTTTACCATACAGCTAATAGACTCTTATAAGTGAGTACATAGAATATTTGGCTTTCTGAGTCTGGGTTACCTCACACAGGATGATCTTTTCTAGTTCCATCCATCTACCTTTGAGCACCATGATGTCATTGTTTTTAACAGCTATACTGTGTAAATGTACCACACTGTCTTTATCCATTCTTTGGTTGATGGACATGTAGATTGTTTCCAGTTTCTGACTATTATAAATAAAGCTGTTATGGACATAGTTGTGCAGTGTCCTTGTGATAGGATGGAACATCCTTTGCGTTTGTGCCCAGAAGTTGTATAGTTAGATCTTGAGGTAGATGGATTCGCAATTTTCTGAGAAGCTGTCACATTAATTTCCAAAGTGGCTGTATAAGTGTTCACTCCCCCCCAAAATGGGTGAGTGTTCCCCTTCCTTGTTCCACATCCTCTCCCACTTAGGCTGTCATTGGCATTTTTCATCTTAGCCATTCTGACAGGAGTAGAAATGAAATATCAGTATTATTTTGATTTTTATTTCTTTGATGGCTAAAGATGTAAACATATGTTTATGTGCTTCTTGGCCACTTGAGATTCTTCTGTTGGGAAGTCTTTGTTTATATATGTGCCCCATTTTATAATTGAAATACTTGTTTTTTTTGTTTTTATTGATGTCTAGTTTCCTGAGCTCTTTACATATTTTGAATATCAGCCCACCATCTGTGCGGAGTTGGTAAAGATTTTTTCCATTCTGTAGGCTGCCATTTTATTTTTTTTGACAGTGTCCATTGCCTTACAAAAGCTTCTAAATTTCATAAGGTCCCATTTATTAATTGTCAATTTCAGGGTCTGCTACTGGCGTTATATTCAGGAAGTTTTCTCCTGTGTCAATGTGCTCAAACTTATTTCTCACTTTTTCTTCTATCACGTTCAGTGTGTCTGGTTTTATGTTGAGGTCTTTGATCCACATGAACTTGCTTTTTGTGCAGGGTGATAGATATTAATCGATTTGCCGTTTTCTATATCAGCATCCAGTTAGACCAGCACTATTTGTTAAAGATGGTTTTTTTTTTCATTGCATAATTCTGGCTTCTTTGTCAAGAATCAAGCATCCATTGGTAAGTGTATTTATGTCTGGGTCTTTGATTAGTTACAGTTGATTAGCCTGTCTGTTTTTATGCCAATACCATGTGGTTTTTACTACTAATGCGCTGTAGTTCAGCTTGTAATGAGGGATGGTGATACCTCCAGAAGTTATTTTATTCTACAGGACTAATTTCCTATCCTGGGTCTTTTGTCCATATGAAGTTGAGTATTGTTCTTTCAAGGTCTGTAAAAATTGTGTTGGTATTTCGATGGGGATTTCATTAAATCTATAGATTACTTTTGGCAAGGTGACTATTTTTTACTATGTTAATCCTACCATTACACAAACATAGGAGATCTTTCTATCTTCTGATATATTCTCTAATTTCTTCCTTCAAAGACTTGAAGTTGTTGTCATACAGGTCTTTTACTTGCTTGGTTAGAGTTACACCAAGATAGTCTATACTATTTGTAGCTATTGTGAAGGGTTTGTTTATCTGATATCTTTTTCTTCCCGATTATCATTTGTATATAGGAGGGCTACAGATTTTGTTTTTGAGTTAATTTTATATTCAGTTACTTTTCTGAATGTGTTTATCAGTTGTAGAAGTTCCCAGGGAGAAGTTTTGGGGTTGCTTATGTATACTATTATATCATCTGCAAATAGTGATACTTTGACATCTTCCTTTCCAATTTGTATCTGCTTAATGTCCTTTAGTTGTCCTATTGCTCTAGCTAGAACTTCAAGTACTATTGTACATAGATATTAAGAGAGTGGACAGCATTGTCTTGCTCCTGATTGTAGTGAAATTGCCTTAAGTTTCTCTCTATCTAATTTGATATTAGCTACAAGCTTGCTGTGTATTGCTTTTATTATGTTTAGACCCATTGCTTGTATCCCTGATATGTTCAGAATTTTTATTATGAATGGATTTTGGATTTTGTCAAAGGTGTTTCAACATCTAATGAAATGATCATGTGTTTTGTTTTTCCTTTTGGTTTATATATATGGTGAACCCATATATATGTACAATATATACATTGACAGATTTTCAAATCTTGAACCATCACTGCATCTTTGGGATGAAACCTACTTGATCATTGTGGCCGATCTTTTTGATGTGTTCTTGGGTTTCTTTGCATGTATTACACTAAGTATTTTTTCATCACTGTTTGTAGTGATATTTCATTTGTATTTTAATAAATAAAGCTTGCCTGAAGATCAGGGAGTGAAACAGCCCCACTGGTCAGCCTTACAGATGAGGCGGTGGTGACACACACCTTTAATCCCAGTAGCCACACTAGTTTGCCATAGAAACCAGGCAACAGTGGTGCACACATTTAATCCCAGACCTAGAAAGGAGTATAAAATGAGAAGAGACAGCTCTGAGGCACAGTCTCATGCTGAGGATTCCTGGAGGCAGAATCCATATTTCAGACTAAGAGGTAAGAGCCAATGGCTGGCTGTTTTCCTTTTCTGACCTTCAAATTGAAGGTTGAATCCCAATATCTGTCTCTGGGTTTCATTAATCATGCTTCAAATGTTCATGAGGGAAATTGGTCTGAAGTTCTCTCTCTCTCTCTCTCTCTCTCTCTCTCTCTCTCTCTCTCTCTCTCTTTGATGAGTCTTCCTGTGGTTTGGGTATCACGGAGTGGTATATGTTTGGCTATGTTCCTTCTGTTTCTATTTTGCAGAATAATTTGAGGAGTACAGATATTAGCTCTTCTTTGAAAGTCTAATAGAATTCTGTGCTAAATCCATCTGGCTCTGTGTTTTATCTTTTTTGGTTGGGAAACTTTTAGTAGCTGTTTCCTTAGGCATGGTAGGTCTATTTAAATTGTTTATCTGAATTTCTATCAAGAAAACTGTCCATTTCTTTTCCTTTCCAATCTTGTTGAGTACAGGTTTTTGAAGTATGACTTAATCATTAATTCTTTGGATTTCCCAAGTGTCTATTTTTATGTTCCCCTTTTTGTTTGATTTTTTTTAAATTTTGATACTCTTTCTGTGTCTTGTATTTAGTTAGTGTAAAGGTTTTTATATCTTGTTGATTTTCTCAAAAAAAAAGCCCAACTCTTTGTTTAATTGATTCTTTGTATTCTTTTCTTTGTTTCTATTTTATTGATTTTAACCCTCAGTTTCATTATTTTTTTGCTGGTTACTCTTCTTGGATATGTTTGTTTCTTTTGTTCTAGAAATTTCAGGTGTGCTGTTAAGTGTGAAATCGCTCCAATTTCCTTATGAAAGTACTTAGTGCCATGAACTTTCTCTTAGCACCACTTTCATTATGTCCCATAAGTTTGGGTATGTTATGCATTCATTTTCATTGAATTCTAGGAAGTCTTTAATTTTATCTTCCTTGACTCAGTGGTTGGTCATTCATTAAGAGGGTTTTTGATTTCCATAAGTTTGTAGGCTTTCTGTTGTTTCTACTGTTGAAATACAGCTTAAATCTTTGTTAGTCTGATAAGGTTCAGTTTTCTTGCATTTGATGAGACTTGCCTTGTGACTGACTATATGGTTAATTTTAGAGAACGTTTCATGAGGTGCTCAGAAGAAGATATATTCTTTTGTCTTTAGATGAAATGTTCAGTAGATATTTGCTATGTCCATTTGAGTTATAATGTCTGTTAGTGCCATTATTTCTCTGCTTAGTTCCTCTGTCTGGATGACCTGTCCATTGGTGAGAGTGAAGTGTAAAGTCTCCCACTATTAATGTGTAGGGTTAGATGTGTGATTTAAGATTTAGTAGTTTCTTTCACAAATGTGAGTGCCCTTGCCTTCGGGACATAGACATTCAAAATTGAGACATCATTGTGGTAGATATTCCTTTGATGAGTAATTATGAGTCTTCTTTCCCATTTCTTTTGATTAATTTTGGCTGGAAGTCTATGTTAGATATTAGAATGGCTTCACTATCTTGATTCTTAGCACCATTTTCTTGAAATTATTTTTCAGCACGTTGCACTGAGGTAACATCTGTCTTTGATGGTGAAATGTATTTCTTGTATGTAGCTGAAGGTTGGGACCTGTTTTGCACCCATTCTGTTAGCCTGTGTCTTTTTATTGGGGAATTGAGATCATTGATATTGAGAATGACCAGTGATTGTTAATTTCTGTTGTTTGGTTGTTGTTGTTGGTGGTTGTGGTATTGGTGGTTTTGTGTGTGTGTGCATGTGTGTGTATTTCCCTTCTTTTTGTTTTGCTGGTGTGAAACTATCCTCCTTTTATATGGTGTGAAAGAATCATTCTTGAATTGGAGCCTTCCTTCTATTTTCTTTCGTAGGAGTGTATTTGTGGTCAGATATTGTTTAAATTTGACTTTATCATGGAATATCATATTTTCTTCTTCTATTGTGATTGAAAGTTTGCCTGAGCACAGTAGTCTGGGCTGGCATCTGTAGTCTCTTAGAGTGTGTAGCAAATCTGTCTAGGCCCTTTTGTCTTTTAGAGTACTGTTGGTAAGTCAAGTATAATTCTTATAGTCCTGCTTTTATGTGTTACTTGACCCTTTCCCCTTACAACTTATAATATTATTTCTTATGCATGCTTAGTGATTTGACTACTATTTGGCTTCTTGTATAGACAATCTCTTTCTTTAGGTTTTAAAATTTTTCTCTATGATTTTGCTAAAAATATTTTCTGGGCATTTGAGCTAGAAATCTTCTATTTTTAGTATTCTTAGGTTTGATATTTTCATAGTTTCTAGATTTCCTGGATATTTTGTGTTAATAACTTTTTAGATTTAGTATTTTCTTTGGTCAATGTATCAGTTTCTTCCATTGTAACTTCTGTGCCTTTATTCTGTATGCCAACTCTTGTATTATGCTGGTGATGCTTAGGTCCGTAGCTTTGTTTGTTTACCTAGATTTTCCATCTCCAGGATTCCCTTAGTCTGTGTTTTCTTTTTTTAAAAAAATATTTATTTATTATGTATACAGTATTCTATCTGTGTGTATGCCTGCAGGCCAGAAGAGGGCACCAGACCTCATTACAGATGGTTGTGAGCCACCATGTGGTTGCTGGGAATTGAACTCAGGAC
>JAQHUG010000106.1:2908716-2932383 GCA_028555095.1 Dicrostonyx torquatus | reverse complement strand
TAGGATGCCTTTTTGTCTTAATGACTGTGTCCTTTGCTTTACAGAAGCTTCTCAGTTTCAGGAGGTTCCATTTATTTATTGTTGTTCTTATTGTCTGTGCCACTGGGGTTTTACATTTCGAGATTTCTTAACAATTTTCCAGACCTTCTATCTTTCACCTAAGCAAATTGTTTTAAAAATAAATTTGAAAAGTGTACAGATTTGAAGTTTGCAGCATGATGTTACACCTATGTATAGATAATAAAATGGCTGTCATAATGCAGGTAAGTATTATCTCATATACTTTCATGACAAGAACAGCTGGAATCTAACATAAAAATCCCTAGTGCAATATAATTTTACTATCCTAAGTCCTCAGGCAGTGCCCTGTCCTGCATCCTGCTCCACTTCTCCCACAGAGGCAGTCTGTGTGCTGGGTGTCTACTGCTCCTGAGAGGGAGTAGCTTCTATTTCACAGATGGAAGCTTTTATGTCAGGTAATCTTCCTAGTTCTGCTGTTTTCAGGATGGTTCAGTGAGCATCAGTGGAATACCTTCCAAGTGATTTGGGCCTGGGGTGTCTCATCTCCACTAAACAGTCATTAGTTTCTTCCTCTTCATGTCTCTCTGGAAATGATTCCCAGAGAGTTGTACAGTGTTGGTTTTGGCCTTGACTGTTGCTGTGAGGAAGCTTTGTTTTGTTCCCGGCTAGCTTAGGCCCAAAATAATCACAGAAACAATATTACTTAAATCACTGCTTGGCCCATTGGCTCTAACTTTTTATTGGCTAACTCTTACATATGAATTTAACCCATTTCTATTAATCTGTGTATCATCATGTTGCAGTGGCTTACCGGTAAAATTTCAGTATATCTCTGGTAGTGGTTCCATGGCATATCTCTCTCAGCCTTCCTTCTCCCAGCATTCAGTTTTGTTTTTCCCCACCTACCTAAGTTCTGCCCTATCAACAGGCCAAGGCAGTTTCTTTATTCATTAACCATTAAGAGCAACACATAGACAGAAGGGCCTCCCACACCACTTAATTGCTTGTGTGTGCGGATGGTTTGGGCCTCTTGTCAAACACTTTTATTCTAGCTGTAGTCTATAGATTTCAGGTAATTTTAACTGGTCCTTTAAGTCTATGGAAATGGAAATCTGATAGAAGTCACTACTAATGCCTCAATTATTTTTAAACATAAAACAGTACTTTTGTAGTAGATATAGAACACCATAAACTATGCATGAGTTCAACAGTCTAAATGGTACAATGAATATTTAAAAATAAAAATGTAATTAAAACTTAAAGCACAGAATTACTTTAGCTCAATTTTAATGTCAGCTAGGTGCCATTTTTTAAAATCTTGATGAATGTACAGCTGGAGAAATGTTTTGGTTTATGTTGACAGTGTATAAAAGCACGGCAGTTGTGGTGCATGCCTTTAATCCCAGCACACGAGGCAGAAGCAGGTAGATTTCTGTTTGAGTTTGAGGCTAGCCTGGGCTACAGGCTCCAGAGTGAGTACCAGGACAGGCTCCAAAACTACACAGAGAAACCTTGTCTCAAAAAAAACAAAACAAAACAAAAAAGTATAAGGAACAGAAACAGTATAGACATTTAATTTGTCTTTTAACTGCTCTCAGTTGGTATCTACAGACAGTATGTTATTGCTTTTTAACTGTTACACCACATTTTTGGAAATTAGATAAACTTAGAAGTTTGTCATTGAGAAGAAAGATGGATAAATATTCTATTATGGTTGTGAGCCTAGTGTATGTTTAAACTAGATGCCATTCCCATTGACATCCTACAGCTTTTAAGGAAAGCCATCATTAGCTCCTGGTGTAGGAGGCTGATAATGAATGTATAAATGAATGCATAGCTAAGACAATGGTCTTGCTCTTTTTAAAATAATTGTGGCAGTTTTAATGCATTCTTATGATCCAATCTACTGAACATTGTCTTGAAGTTGTACTTGCGATAATGAAAAGGAATTAGACTGTGATACTACTGTGTTCTGCAGCAGCCTCGGGAGGATAAACCCATACTGCATGCTTTCCTTGCAATGCTCAGATAATGTTATCCTAGGCATTTCCCATCAAGTCTGAAACCTTTAAAAACCAAGTGTTCCACTTCGAAGATGTACTAACTCTAATCTGTAATTGTCATGCTCACAAAATTACAGCCGCATAGTTTGAAAAGTTTATAATAAAGGTTTTCTGTTGATAACAATAATTAATTAGTAATTAGAATAGTCTCTGACACTTCCAAACATGATACATCTATTTGAAAAAAATTAAGCCACCAAACAGATAATAGTAAGTAAGTCTTTATATAATATTTTACAGAACATGAGATGGGCAATGGGCCAGAACCCAGATGTGTAAGTTTTGCATTTTTAATTATTTAAACAATTTTTAGATTTTAATATATCATAATCATATTCTTCTCCTCCTTCAAGTTTTTCTATATCTTCTCTTTCACCCTACCCTCCCAACTTAAAGTTCTTTATCAAAAAACAAACAAAAACCCAATAGTGTAACAAATCCCCCCAAATCAAAATAAAATGAAACACTTCCAAATAAATAAATAGTTAAAGAAAGAAAGAAAATAAACTGTGACCAAATGGCATTACCCAAAATCTAGTAGAAATTGCCTGTTCACATGTACATTCTGAGTTCAGTACAAAAAATCAGTTACAATTATGGAAACACTTTCATTACAATTTTCTTCCTTCCTTCCTTCCTTCCTTCCTTCTTTCCTTTCTTCTCTATCTCTCTTTCTTTCTCCTTCTTTGTTGAGTTCATTATATGTTGATTAATTTTTTTCCTGAACATGGGACCTGTCCTAGTAGTAGATATATCCAGTGTCACTCCATTGGAGAAAACTGATTTTCTGTCTCTCAGTAGGTATAGATGACAATTCAGTTGTTAACCTTTACCCTAGTGGCTAGGTTTTCATCATTCATTCATCTTTTTACAAAAAACTATCATATCCAAATTGGACAGAATTAGCCAATAGAAGGAAAAGCCCCCAAGAGAAGGCACAAAAATGGAAGACACAATTGTTTGCACACTCAGAAATACCATGGAACACTAAACTGGAAGCTACAATATGTATGAAGGGGATCTAACTGGCCATCTCTTGTCACCAAACAAAGCCCCCAATACTGGGACTGGGTTACATCTAACTGAGTTGTTGGCCAAAGGGACTCTGTGGGAATCCCAAAATAGTCTAGGCTTTTGCTAAAACTGTAGACAGCTCTCCACAAACTGACAGCAAAGCCCCATTTCTGAAGACAGCGCCTATACATCCTGTTGAACATGAAGATATCAAGCTGGTGCCCACGAAGAGCCTTTATACAGTGTTTAATCTCTTTATTAGAGACAGCAAAGATGTCAACCCACAAACAAGCACTAAAAGTCAATCTCTTACACACAAATCTCTTGAAATAATTGCTTGAAATTAAAAAGATTAGTCATTAGCACACTATTTTTAAATTACCAAATTTATTACTTATTTAGAAAAATTGTATTATAATTATTTTAAATGTCACCAGTAGGCTTCATGAATTTTATAGACTAAAAGTAAAATAATTGTTATAGAAACAACTGACCCATTGCTTTTGTTTAAAGGAAACCCCTCTAATAAGAAGGTATAACCTTACAGAAAGATGGTGCTTAGAAGCAAGTATTCTTAGGGCAGGACAGATGGCACTGACATTGTGGTAATTAGGTGCTTGCATCACTGACACCAGCATTGCTTAGTAGGACATAAAACAGCTTCAGGGTCTCTGTCCTTTGTGTATTTGAAGAGCTAGCCTTGAAATAGTGATATTATAAATATTAACAAAAATATCATTTTATGAGCTTTGAAAGTAGATTCTAGGAAGACATGATTTCCAGCTAAATATCAAGTCGTTATTCTGACAGAACTTTTACTAGACAACGAAGGTGGAATGACATGGTAGACCTTTCAAAAAAATCTCAACAACCACTCAGTTGAGACAAAAGTTACATGAACTAGTTGTTTGACCTAAACAGATGATTTCTGAAATTATTAATCAGCCTGTGGTTGATCATCACACAACATTACACTGTAGATAATTTTTGTCTGTTCTATTTGGTTGTCTTTCCAACTGGTGTGAATAAATATGTAAATACAGCCACACATAATTACATAGACACCTCAGAGAGAACATTGAGCCTTAAAAACCTCCTGCACAAAATTATACAGAGTAAAGTATCAAATTATTTTCTACTTATCAAAACTATATATAATCTATGTTTTTAAAGGATGCCAACTAATGTAAATAAAAGTATGGAAAACAAATAGAAAGATTGTATACAAGCTGCCAAATACTTATGCTCAAGATGTGACAGGAAGGAGAAAGGGATGGATGGGAAGGCAAAAGCAAGACACTATGTTGAAGCTCTTACTGTATGCCGTAAAAGGTATGACAATCAAACTAACCCTGTATGAGAAGATTGAAGCTAGGATATTGGAATTTATTTTTGTATTGGAATATAAGCATCCAACTGAATGGACCAAATTATACACTTTAAATGACATAAGGTGCCATTTTTGTGTCCACAAGCGAGATGAGAGGACAAAGAAAAGAACCAGAAATTGGTTTTTCTCCAAATGTCCTTTCACGTGAACTGTCACTTAATTAAAGTACTTTAAGTACACCTGGATGTGGATGTCAGTAAAGTTTGTTTTCTTACTTGATTCACTTTAGTGCTCTAACCATGTGGTGCTTTAGACAAGAATGGTCCCCATAGGCTCATATATTTGAATGCTTGGTCATCAAGGAATGATGCTGCTTGAGAGGGCTTAGGAGGTTTGGCCCTTGGAGAAAGTGTGTCACTGGGAGTGACCTTTGGGGTTTCAAAAGCCCAACTCTTGCCCAGTGTCCCATTCTTCCGGCTGCCTGCTGATCAAGATGTAGAACTCTCAAGTACCTCTCTAGCGCTATGTCTGCATGCCACTACTCTTCCCACCATGGTGACAATGGACTAAACCTCTGAAACTGTAAGCAACCCACCCCAGGTACATGCTTTCCTTTGTAAGAGTTGCGATGGTCCTAGGGTCTCTTCTCAGTAATGGTACTTTTACTTAGACAGGTATATTCTACCATTTAATAAGTTTTTCTAAAATTATACTTACAACATCAATTTGGTCCATTATTAAAATAGGAGTTGATGGAACATGTTTTGTCTAGCTAAAAAATAAATAACAAGAAAAAATTATGCCCTGATATCTAAGAACATGTAATAGATGCTTCAGAGAACTCTCAGTGTGGGAGTCAATAAGATATTGTCTTGGTGTGAGTTTCTGAAGGAGAATGTAAGCATGTATAATTAACCGTGCCTTACTTTGTTCATGTGTAGAAAATCTTCGGAGTCTTTTATTTCACTGTTATTTGAGTTCCATCTGTATTCATCCCTATGATCCCTACGATGTGTACTTACTTTACACTTATTATATACAGGATATATATTACTTGTGCGTGCGTGTGTGTGTGTGTGTGTGTGTGTGTGTGTGTGTGTGGTGTTTAACAATAGCTGAAAGGAACATTTGTTTCCTTGTTTAAGCTTTTTTTTTAGAGGCAGGGTTTCTCTGTAGCTTTGGAGCATGTCCTGAAACTAGATCTTATAGTCCACTCTGGCTTCAGACTCACAGAGATCCACCTGCTTCTAACTCCCGAGTGCTGGGACTAAAGGCACGTGCCACCACCACCAAGCTCTAAGCCTGGATTTTGAATATGATACAGAATAGTAGAATTATTTGACCCATCTTCATGCAGATGTGTTCATTTCATACAGAGGTGCTCATTTGAAACCAAGCAACCACAAGAAAATCCTATCTAGTTAAATATATATTGCATGTCTCTGTTTCTTATCAAGCACCTCTGATCTATATGTGAAAATGGCCTGAAATCCTGCTCACAGTTTCAAAGAAGAAGAAATGGCACAGTAAAATATTGTAAATAATTGCTCAGTTCTATAGCAAAGTTCAAGCTTCTCTCTTGAAATGATAGAACTCAGATAACAGCATTGGGGACAGTCCTTGTTTGGAAATAATTAAAGGCCTTGTGCTTTCCTCACTGTTGATTATATACAGTCAAACAGGAAAGGAAAATGTTAAAAGTTCAAAGGCTAAAGCTACAGAAAAATTATACAGCAGACTGAGAAAGTGCTAACTTTGTTTCTGTGACCAACGCAGAATAAAGAGAACACATCTGCTAACTATGTAGGAACAGCATTCATTTTTAATGAAAAAAACTTTAAGCTGTGTCAAATCTAATGAGGTAGCTTTTACTTAATGTGTTCAAATGGCTGAATTATATTTAAACTTTAAGGTGGGGAGATAATAAAATAATCTGTATGGCTCATGATTCAACAACAAGAGTGACAAGGAGATATAATTCATAACTATGCTTAAATATCCTGAAATGTTTTATTATGAAGTATTAGTAAGCATCATAAAATATAGAGAAGAGATTATTATTGTTACCTCAATGTTGAAAGTAACAATTGAAATGGTTTGCATAAACTGTGCTCTTCTGAATGCAATTTCAATAATATGGAACTTCATGTTCTAAGAAATATGAGAAAATGTGGGAAATTGTTGCCTAAAGTGCCTAAATTGCTTTGACTCAAGCAGACATTGTGATGAAGTGTAATCTCACCAAGTAAACAGTCATTATGATCAGAATGGAGACTCAATCACACAATTTAAGGGTTTTGCTTTGGTATCTTTATTCTTGTTTTCTACCCCTAATCTTGGAGGATGAAGTCATCCAACTGAACACACAGAGAATCAGGCGAGGAGCCGATACACAGAGAAACAGAATCAGTATGGGAACTACTGCCTCTCTCTAGGCAGGTAAATACACCTTGAGTGAAGACATACTTACTTGCCAGGAGAGAACATTACTCCAGACCCTAATGGATGAGCGTGTAAATGACCCCACTGCTGCTTGTAAAAGCAGGCTGAACATTTATTTTCCTCAAACACTGATCCTATGTCTCTGTCACACCCTATGTTCTTTGCAGAGTGGATCTTGAAATGCACCTACAATAAAGCAGTCTCACATAACTATAAGATAATATCTGATACAAAACTATGTCATTAGAGAGCTTATATTACATAATAGCTTTTTTTCCACCTCAGCAGTTACTAATTATCTTTAAAATGCTTTGGAAGTTCCCTGTAGGACCTGGAATAGGTTCTTTATAGTATCTTCAGTGGTAGCAAACATTGAATTTTGAGAATTCAATGAAGGGTTAAGTCATATAGATGAGATGTGTGTAATGTTCTCAATTATGAAGTTAAAAAAAGAATAAGTGATGGTAAGTTTTAGCTTTGCAAGTTGGAAACTAATTCCAAAGAGATTTTCTTTTTAATTTTGGTTTTTTAGAAACAGGGTTTTTGTATGTAGCCCTGGCTATCTTGGGACTTGCTCTGGACATCAGGCGTGCCTTGAACTGAGGTATCCACCTGTCTCTGACTCCTGAGTGCTGGGATTAAAGGAATGCACCACAACAGCCCAGCTCTAAAGAGAATTTTCAAACCACATTGAGTAAGACAAATACATTACCTTCCTGGATCCCTGAAACAAAACATGGCACCCTGGGCAGTCTCCAGAGCCTTTGTGTTACTCTGACCAAATGCTTCCACTCTTAGAAGACATTGGTAAGATTATCACCCGGGGTCATGCTGGTTCACCACTTACTGGACTGACATTTGTAGATAACAGATGCTGCTTTTTTTTTTGCCACAACTTCTGTTACAAGGAAAGGAAAACATCAGCCAAAAAAGTCTTTTAAAAATTGTGCTAAAATTTTATAGTTAACTCAGATGCCTTAAGTTTAAAATATAATTCTGTCATTTATGGTCTATTGTACTTTTGGACAATTTAAAAGTTCTTGACTTTAATTTATTCATATATAAAATATGATTAATAATAATTATGCCCTGTCCCAGCATTGTGGCAAGACAAAACAATTTAGTGCACATGAAGTATTATACTTGACTCTCAAATAGCATTTAATACTTCTAGCTATGACCTTATTTTTGTGGTGAGACTTGGCAAATAATACAGTTTGAAGCACTGTGTCTTTATCTTGGCTTTTGTGAGAAAAATAACATAAGCCTTTATTAACTGAACTTATCTGCCATTAACTACATTTTCAGAAGTTAAAAACAAATAAATCAATTTCGTATTGAATAAAGATTAAATAAAGGAGAGAGAAGAGTGTTTGAGGTGACAGCCATTTCTGAAAGGTCTGTGACTTTACACATTTAAGCCTTAGTGAATGTTTCTGTCACTACATGCTTCTGGTGTTGCCCATTAGGAAGTGTCTTGTATAATTGAAGCTCACTTATTCATGACTATTGAGCAAGCATAATTCCTCAAGTATATTTTTAGACATTTTTTTCTTGTCAAAAATTAAGTGTAGGGGAGGCTGGTGAGGATCTGGAAAAAATTCTGGGAGGAAAAACCATGATCAGAATATATTTATGAAAAAAACTTATTTTATAAAGAGAAAAAAGCATAAAAAATAAAATGTATCTGTGGATGGCTGCAAAATGAACACCCTGGAAGCTCAGGCAGGAAGTTGCATTTAAAGTCATATTTGGACTACAGAGTGAGGCTCTTTCTCATTCATTACATGTAACACATGCCAGGCCTTCTTTTTGATACTTTACAACATGTTTTAAAAATAAAGATGAAAGTATATATATATATATATATATATATATATATATATTATTTTCTAAGATAGGGTTTCTCTGTGTAATAGCCTTGGCTGTTCTGGAACTCACTCTGTAGACCAGGCTGGCCTCGAATTTACAGAGATCCAACTGTCTCTGCATCCCAAGTGCTGGAATAAAAGGCATGCGCCAACACCATCCACTATGTTTCATCTAAATGTACTCTGGTGGTGAGAGGACATTTATTTATTGTGCTTTGATTTTAATTGTTAAGAAGTCAAAATATACTAAACGTGTTATTAGAAATAAAATTACATGGTGTTTAACTATGGTGCAAACTACATTGAATTGTCACATTGATGTCATAACAGGTTGACCAACAAAGAAATGATAGGTTAGCCTGTGAATGTAGGAATCTCTAAGTAAGTCTGACATCATATTGACTTCTCAACTTGAAGGGCCCAAATTCTTCTGATTTATCGTGGCTTTCAAAGTTATTTATTTCAAAGTAGTGTATGTGCGTGAGGGTACATAAATGGATGTAGTGTGTATATGTGTGTGTGCGCGTGTGCATGTGCGTGCACACGTGCATGTGTGTGTGTGTGTGTGTGTGTGTGTGTGTGTGTGTGTGTGTGTGTGTGTAGTTTCACTCTTCCCATAGCACATGTGTGGTGGTCAGAGGTCAACTTTGTATAACCAGTGGTCAATGTCTATTGTGAGTTTCACTGTTGGAACTCAGGCAGGCAGACTGGTACTGCCAGTGCCCTATTTTGTGTTTAAAATGTAGACACAACTCAAGTATTTCTTGAAGGAATGTGAACCTATGGCATGGTCTGAAACCTTACGTTTCTTACGGTGAAGGAGTCTCCACTGCCTACAGATACTTGGACAAAGTGTATGAGGAGTTACATGTCCTATGACTTGGTGACCTGTGGAGAGCATAATCCATACAGGACACAGAAGCAGAGACTTCTTAGCTGTGTTTCCCAGAGGGCAGAACCTGAATTGTCAATGGAGGAGGCAAGACAAATGAGGCAGGGAAACAGCAATAGGGAGGGCTGCTATGAGGATACCGGATTCATTTACCACCTCAAAAACACAGTTCACTGCTGGCTCTCAGAGAAGTCTCTTCAAAGAAGAATCTGTTTCTGGACCATCCATCAGGGCAAAAGATAAACATTTGCAGGTTCTTTTCTTTTTTGTGTGTGTGTTCCTGGGCACCTGACCAGAAAATGGAACATTTGCTGAAATGGTCTAAAATAAAAGACGTGTAATCAAGATATGCATGTGTGAAGCGTCTGAGTTCAGATATGGGTAAGCTTTATTGAATAAAGAATGAAGATTTAGAAAAAATTCAACATTTGTTTTTCCATTCAAATAAAAGCACGTTACTTTTTATTAATTCATTTTGGGGGGTTAGTTTGTTTGGTTTTTTTTTAAGGTATTCTTAAACTTAACAACAATCCTCCTGTCTTATCCTTCTGAGCGAGATTACAGATGTAAACCATGCCCAACCTCATGCTGATTTCTTTTTGTTTTGTCTCATCTCATATCTTATTTGAATCTGATGTCTTCTAACCAGAATGATGTTTTAGTTTTTATAATGAAAACTCAGCTGTATCACCTACAACTCCAAGTTTAAGGAAGGCTAAGAAGAATAGGCATTGTTCCATGCTACTCGGGGACTGTTTCTTCTGTTCCTCCTCATCCTCCTTATGTAGGGTATACCAGGTTCTGCCTCCCATCAATGCCACTGTGATGTGAAAGGCAGAAAGCAAATGTCGATGTACAGGTCTTCATTCACTTTGCTAGACAAAGATGTAAGATATGAAAATTTCACATGAATGTACTATATATGTATTTAGAAAGCTAATATTATAAAAATAAGTAATATTTACACCAGAAACATACCTTGCTTAGGAGTTAGAGTCAAATATTAAAAACCAAAGAGAAATCTATTACAATCAAGCTCTCTTTTAAATTGACTAGACATTCTGAAATTAATGTGTTTGATTCACTACAACTACAGAATAAAGGAGAAAAATGCAGTCACTTTCATATACATAGAAAATGCATTTGGGGATCCATTAGTATTCTCCTTAATCAAAGTGAATTAAAAACAGAACAAAGATTCTCCAGAGTAATTAGAGCTCATCAGGTTAAGGGTTATGGTTAGTGGCATAATTGATAGCAAGGTATGAACTGTTTCCTATGATGCTCGAATGTGGGATAATTCAGCATTATACAGACTATCCCAGCCAGTGCAATAAGACTAAAGCAAAATCAAAGTTAGAAACAAGGAAAGACATAAAACTGTTAATAATTTTAGGCAACATGATTGCACATGTACAAAATCAAAAACATATACACAAATACAAAAATATTACTGTTAATAAGCAATTTTGCTGGAATCTAGGGAAATATAAAAATCTATGGTAATAACAAAACATTTGTTTTAACTTCTATTAATAACAGCCCTACAGTATTAAAATCTTATGAACAAATCTAATAGAAGATGTGTGAAACATTAACATAAAAAAACTTCAAAACATTGCTGAGAGAAATTAAAGACTTAATAAGTATAAAGATAGACTTTGTTATATAATGTGAAGATTCAATATTGTAGCCTCTTATTTGAGCTATACATTCAGTGCAAATGCAATCACAATCACACTAGGGTTTTCATGCAAACTGACAAGTTTGTTCTGTGTTCTGTGTAGAAATACAAAGACTCTTATAGTCAAGCAATGATGAAGAAATAAGATAAAGCTAAGAATGTCACACTAGAAAATATTTAAACACCAGGAAACCATGCTAATTCATACCATGTGGTATTTAAAAAAGCCAGTAGGATAGAATAAAAATGCTATAAATAGATCCAGATGTAAACATATATGTTTTACCACCCTGATTCCACTGTAATTTAATGATGAAATGATGACTTTCAAATAAATAATGTTAGATTTTATTTCTACCCTTGGATGTAGGACTAGAAGTAACAAAAGCAAGTTAGTAGGGAGAACGTGACTGTATTTACAGCAACTTTAAGTACAAGTGAACTTACCTGTGCTTTAAAAGAAAACAAAACAAATCAAAGGAGAGTGATTTTATTTGATGAGGATAGGCTTATCATTTTGCTTTAAGTATAAAATGACCCCAAAGGCTGTTGTGTTGAATCTTGGACACAGCTAATGGCAATATTAAGAGGTGTTAACCCCATGATGATTATGGCCTTCTGTGGGTTGATAAACTGATAAATTTTTACAGAGTGGACTGTAGGTAGTAGAGACTCTTGGAGAAAGTGGGTCACTGATGGTGTGCCTTATTGAAGAGTGCATTCACCTCTCTTCCCTTCTTGTATCTCCCTGCCTACTTCCTGGCTGCCATTAAGTGAGCCTGTGTGAAAACTGAATCTTAATAGTGACTTCATACTATGCACCAAATTGGTTTGGGAAGAATCCTAAGAAACAAAGAATAACAATTCTAAATGGAAACATGGAATACTATTTTCATAATATTGAAGAGGGCAGATGTTTTCACAACTGGCTGTACAAAATTTTATTGAAAATATTGGAAAGTCATATCCAATGAAAATAAAAGAGCTACTACTAAAAGGGATTCCCTAGAGGATGAGGAACCACCATACAGATTAGCAAAGATTCTCTCCATACATATATTTGACAAGGAATGCTGAGTCCAAATTGTTTGTGTGTGTTTGTGTGTGTGTGTGTGTACATGCTCATGTGTGAACTTGGAGGTCACCATCAGTTGTCTTCCTCTGCCACTCTCCACCTTAATTTTTTTTCCTTCCTTCCTTCCTTCCTTCCTTCCTTCCTTCCTTCCTTCCTTCCTTCCTTCCTTCCTTCCTTCCTTCCTTTCTACATAATTCTTTAATGACTCTTTGGAAATTTCATATCATGCACCCCAAAATCACTCATTTCTTAGTCCCTCCATATTTGCCCTATACCCTTGCAGCATACCTTCCAAAAATTAATTAACAAGACAGAACAAACAAACAAAAGAACCATCTTGCTCCTCCATCTTTCCAACACCTCGTCATTCATCCTAATGGCATCAGGAGCTAAAGTGTGTCACAATCATCCCCACCCACAAAATGCTCATTACATGAGATATTGGTCTGGTTCAAGGCACACCATCATCACTGAGTCCTCATTGAAACCCTTCTCAGATATCCCACCCAGAGTCATGGGGATCCCACAGCTATTGTTCCATAGGAACAGTCCCTTCACGAACTCCACAGGTCCTAGATGGAGTAGATGTTTGGGTGGGCCAACCCAAGGCCCAGAATGAGGGTCTGAGTGGTAGCTTAACTGGTTGGTCTGGGCCACTGCTGTTAGGCTGAAGATGCCAATATGACCTATGGCAATAGCCCAGGCCTAGACAATACCATGGGCCTGTGTTGGCAGTGCTGGTCACCCAGTTTGACCATGTTGTGGTGGGGACAAGGCCTTTGGGTGCCTATATAGTTACAGGTTATAACCTAGACCTTGGGCATCCACATGACCCTTTGTGGCACCATGGACCATGGACATCAACATTGATACTGGCTGTAGTAGGCTCATGGATTCAGACATGGCCCTCATGAGGCAGCAGCCCTGGCCTAGATGATACCATGGTCCTAGTGACATCTGGCCCTCCAACACCAACATGTCCACAGGATACAGCCTAGACCCTGTGCACTTGTGTGGCCTTCAGTGACCACAGGCCATGGACATCATAGACCTTGACTATGGTTGGACCACACCTTATGTTTTGAAATAGGATCTTATGGTACCTGGAGTTTACTGATTTGACTAGACTAGGTGGTTGGCAGCTTTGAGCCTCTGTAATCACGTCTTTTTTGTGGGCGGGATTGTAGGCATGTACCACTGCAATCCCCAAAACAGAAAAGTGATTGCAGTTTTTACATGGGTGCTAGGGGTCACTCAGGCCCTGATGCTTGCAAGGTAAGCACTTTATTGACTGAGCCATCTCTCCAGCTCCTAAATCCCAATTTCTAACACTTATCAATAATAATGTGAAATAGGAAGTTCGTGCCAACAAGTGGAAAATGAATGTGCCAATGAATGAATATGTAAAGCCTTGTTGTTCTTGTAAGACCTTGACTAATGCAGCCGTCTTACAGGTCCCTCTGCCTCCAGTTTATAATATTATCTTCTGCTGATTGAGCATACTTCTCAAACATAAATACTTACTGCAGGAGAATAGATAATACAAATAAAATCCCAAGTTATAAGACTGAGTACTTGACACCAATAAGTATTATCTCTTTACACACACATTAGAAATATCTTTGTGGTATATATTAAGAAGGAACTCCTTCTTTAGAATGAATACCCAAGAAGCACAATGTGAGAAAATATTTCTGGTGTTTGCTGAGGGAAATGCACTCTATGAAACTATCAATAAAGGATATAAGTCAGGAAGAAGGAAAAAAAAACATGGCAGAGCCTGATTTCAGGCCATCATCTCCATCTCCTGTATGCTCTGGAACACTGGTTATAACTGTGTTTAGTTTTTGTCAGAATAAACTGGTATCGGACAGGTGGTGCTGCACCACCTTTAGTGGGATTCAACTCCCAGGAACTTCTCAGTCTTGGTTGGTCAACACACCTGCGATAATACAATCAAAATTCTCAACTAAAGGTTGCAAGTTCAAGCTGATGGGAGTGGAGAGCACAAAGACTGGTAATGGGTATGTATGCAGATCCTGAAGAGAGATTCTGAGAGGTAGGCAGAGCTATGACCGTGTCTGATTCCTCCTTCGGCTTTACTGTTGCCATCTCTCTTCTTATTAAAGCTTGATCTTTACTGTTATTCTTTACCGGTACTATGCTTCAAGTAACTACATATACCAGTCATTCCCATAGTAATCAGCTTGGACCAGGTACTATTCTAGGGGTTACAAAAATATCAGTTAAGAAAAATACACCCTCCCCAACTCAGAGAGCACATTTTCTGTTTAAGGCTAGATCTAAGTAGCAAGCAACACATATCATTCCATGATATCAAGTAAGGATATGTATAAGGCATAAAAACATAGCTGAGTACAGACCAAACGTACCTACTATATTGTTTATTGTTTGTTTGTTCTTCCCTTTGTTTTAGATACATCAGTTTAAGATCCATCTGAAAAGGAGAAATTTCAGCTGAGGTAAGAATGTAAGTTGGCAAAAGGGAATTCTAGAGGGATGTGAGCTGCGCCCAAGCCCTGAGGTGATTTGGTGACTGGTTTGAGTAACACAGGCCATAATGATTATAGTTTGGTCAGTGCCAGAAAGTGGTAAGGGGTTAGGAAAAAGTGAGAGCCATTAAGCATCCAGCATGGGGCTTGGACATTACAGTGATCATGTAGACTTCAGGTCTCCTTCCGGCTGTAAAGAGAACTTGCCGCTGTCCTTTGAGTAGATGGGTGACAGATGACACTTGGGTTTTTTTTTAATTCGCATTGTAGGAAAACACATCAAATATTCATGGCCATTCCAAAAGCAACCTAAGACTAGCGGCTTAAAAATCTCCACTGATTTTCTCAGGTTATTGGGTTTTCCTTTTGGGAAGGGATCAGCTGGGACATGCTGGTTATGTTTCAATGTGGCCACCTTCATTCATTCACATGAAGGTGCTCAGTTGACACACCTGGGGATGGGTGGGCTGGCAAGTTCGACAGCTGATGGAGTGGTTGCTGTGGAATATTGTTGCTTTTGTTCATGCTGCATTTGTTTAACTCTGTGAAGCTGGGATCTAAAGCACCTGATGGTTCTAAGAAAGATCTGAATGGCCAATAGCGAGGCAGGAGGAAGGATAGGCAAATGTGGCGGGCAGAGAGAATAAATAGGAGAAATATGGGAAGAGAGCAGAAGGAACAAGAGAACAAGGAGAGGAGGATGTTGGGGGCCAGTCACTCAGCTACATAACAAGACTTGGAGTAAGAGTGATATTAAGATATATAGAAGTAAAAGGGAAAGGCCCAGAGGCCAAAAGGTAGTCAGGATAATTTAAGTTAAGGAAAGCTAACTAGAAACATATAAACAGAGACTGTACTTTCATTTCCTGGCTGCCCAGACATGAATAATCATATAGAAACTATATTAATTACAACACTGTTTGACTGATGGCTCAGGCATATTTCTATCTAGCTAGATCTTACATCTTAAATTAACCTATTTCTATTAATCTATGTATAGCCACGAGGCTGTGACTTACCAGTAATGTTCTGGCATCTATCTCCATTGGCACCTACACGTCATCTACCTGACTCTGCCTTCTTTCCTACTCTATTTCTGCTTAGATTTCCTACCTTGCTATATTCTGTCCTTCCATAGGCCAAAGCAGCTCATTTATTAACCATTGGAAATAAAACATATTCACAACATAAAGAGGGGAATCCCACATCAGAAAAGAGCCAAGCCAAGACCAGGTATTTGTAAGTAATAATGAGCCTCTGTATGTGATTTATTTGGAAGCTGGTTGGGTAGACCCCATAAGAGTAAAGAGAAAAGAATAAAAATAATAAAATGAGCAACAATAAATGGTCTTTGTTTTCTGGCTGATTTATGTTGAATCTCTTATAAAGGCTTCTGATCAGAGTGTGTGGAACAGATCTAGGCAAGAAACCTGTTATGGGCATGGATGTGGTAGGTTAAAATATTATTATATACAAGCATTATGCAAGCATTGCTTTCAAAGGAGGGATTAGGTTCAGAAAGGGGAAGGAGAGAGGGGAGAGAGAGAGACCATATATATTATATTTTAAAAAGTACTGAATAAAATCACATAAAATGACTGTAGCTACGGAACAGAATAGGCCCATTCCTAAAAGTTCTTAAGTTGAGGCCTGACACAAATTCAATACAGACTATAGCGAAGACATGACTTATGATACTTGATAAAACCCTTTAAACTATAATACAGCATTTAAGCCAAGCCTAAATGATGAATGTCATCAAACAAAAACTGTTCATCCAATTGTGGGCCAAGTTGTTATGGAAAATGAAGAAAAGAGAAAGGTCTCTGATAAGCTTGGATACTAGGTATGTAGATTTTTCTTTAATACTCTCCTAATTATTTTAACTTTTATTCTTAGAAAACCTCTCAGGCAGGCAGATCCCTATGAGTTCAAGGCAAGCCTGGTCTACAAGAGCTAGTTCCAGGACAGGCACTAAAAGCTACAGAGAAACCCTGTCTCTAAAATCCAAAAAACAAAAACCAGAAAACCTCTCATGCAGATTCTGGAAAAAGTAATAGTTGAAGGAAAAATAAAGAAAAGCTAGAGGAGCCCCCATGATGGACTTCTTTACTAATAAACAAGTTGGAGGAAGTCGCTCACTGAGGGCTTGAGCAACCACCCAGCTAGAGGTGAGGCCTCCAGGGCACAGCAGTGCTTCTTCATCCTTGCTTGCTAGAAGCTTCTCCAGGGAATATGTTGATTCTCTGAATCTTTTGGTATTTAGTTTTCCTGGGCTGTCTAGAATTATTCTAACCTTTATGGATAGCCAACAGGTAACACTGAATTTCCTTGTCAGTTTTCTGAAAAAAAAAATGAGATAAAATGCAAGGTTGTTAAACAGATATCAGAATGCCAGTTTTACAATTAGAAACGCTAATTTAGCTAGATTTGAAAGCCAAATGGACCTGCTAAATATACTCCAGAAATAGGTATAATGGTTCACCAGTTATTTTAGTAGTTTACACTGTAATAGACTACCAGAAATTAGATAATTTCTTTAGAAATTTATTTTTCACAGCTTTGAAGTAGGAGGTCAGGATTATAGATTCTATCTGGGAACCTCTTGCTATAAATGGACAAAGCTGAGCTAAGCAAAGGGTATGTTAAAATTTTAAATAAGGGTCTCATCCCAGTACCAAAGGGGATCCCTTGCCATCAACTCTACTAACGGCTCCATCTTCTAGTATCATCACATTGGCAGCATCTGACTTTGGAAGAATCATTTCAAACTAGAGCACCAGCAAGCTATGGCCATGGCTCTGGGATGACCACACCCCCAGCTATCATCGCAAAGAGTTTCCCTACGTGAACACTAGATAATAGATGCTTCCCTGGGTAGTTCAGCCTGGAAAAGGAAGGAAGGAAGGTCTGCCTGTAAAGTTCAAAATGTTCTTCCCCAAATTACTTACCCAACTGAGGTGGCTTGGGTAAGGGAAACTATATATGACTTTAGAAGAAAGCAGCAGATTGGGGGAGGGAAGAGTGGTCCAACCAGCACTCATTACTTTCACTTTATAAGTTGTATTATTGGAATGCTTTTATTTTTATCTACTTTATTTTCTTTTTTAAAAATATTTATTTATTATTTATACAATATTCTGTCTGTGTGTATGTCTGCAGGCCAGAAGAGGGCACCAGACCTCATTACAGATGGTTGTGAGCCACCATGTGGTTGCCGGGAATTGAACTCAGGACCTTTGGAAGAACAGGCAATGCTCTTAACCACTGAGCCATCTCTCCAGCCCCCTACTTTATTTTCAATATAAAACAAATAGTGTCTAATAATCAGAATTCCTCAAAGAAAATGTATAATGATTTTTATAATTTATATACAAAAGGAATGAAAAAAATATTTGAATCTGTCTATTATTAGGGGTGTTAGAGATATGGACCTAACTTGTGCCTTATTCATCTGGTATATGTTTTTGTGTCTGAGGGGAGATAAAAGGAAGTGGTAGAGGAAAGACATTGAATTACCAAGTTACCTAAATTATTTAGGCAGAAAAACTCTCTTAGAAGAATTGCACTGGGATGCTGAGGACAGAAAAATGCACACTCTGTGCCTCAGTGTTCTCAAATGGATCCATCTTCCTCTGGAGGACTGCAGGTATGGAGTAAGTGATTTCCTTCAATGCCTCTTCACTGTGTCACACACTGTAGCCAATTTTCAGCCACACTTCCTGAACAGATCAAGGAGATACAAGGTAATGTTTCCTAGCAGAAAACTAGCTACCCTATTCTCTACTCTTAGCATACCTGGAATCAGCCTTCTGATCTTCCGGGCATGGAAGTCAGCATTCCCCTAAAAGTGAGTCTCTTGAGTAGGGAGTCCCCAGTACGCAAACTGTGGACTTCTGGAGGTGAATATAAAGCACTTTGCTAATTACACTTGGAAGGAAGCTTGTGAAGATAGGTGGAGAGGTATTCTCTGGACACTTTAACTATATTTTAATGATGTTATCTGGTATTTCAACAGTGTGACCAGAGCAGCAAAGCCTGCATTTTGTTGTTTAAATATCTCTGATGCTGTGTCATAACAAATTAGCTTCTAAATGTTCCAATTTGGCAGACAAAGCTGATTATTTCCTGCAATCACACTGCATATGTGCGCAAGATTATAATTAACGATCAGGGTTGCCAACCATACTTTAATAATAATCTGTCAGTGTTTAGGAGGTGATTAGATCAAGAGGCATTGGTGCCCTCCACTGGGGCAGAGGGAAGGGAAAAAGGTTGTTGATATGGAGAGATCTGCCAGTGTCAGAGCATCAATAGTTTGCTGGTTTCTGTTATAAATCTGAAATTTCTGGGGGAGGTATTGACAAAGCTGCCACTGTAGATATTATCAGAGTGTTTATGTAGCTGTCACTGGAGTAGTGCACATCCTAATTAGATTAAACTGGTTTTTTGGCAACATTGCAATCTGTGCTTCCTCAGTGTCCCTGTATACTATCACAAGCACTCTGAGATCAGCGATACAGTTCAGGAGGATTATGTGAGCAAGAGATGCCAAGTTATCATAGGTGTTCCATCAAAATGAAATGAGATTTATCAATTATCACTGCTCTAAATTTATAGTTATGAAGGAGTTATTTTAAAACACAATACAAAACTGCAATCCCAACATAATTAAATTTTAAAGTGATTCTATGTCTAATCAGAAGGTTGACTGGGTTATTTCAGATTGTTTAGCATTCCTGTGATACTAGGGCTGTGGTCTGCTTGCCATGTAAGACCATGCCCAGTATGGATTCAGATTCAAAGTCCCTTTGACCTTCCTGGGAATCTTCCTGCTATGATGGCCCTCCCCCACCACACCTTCTTGAAGTATTATATGAGCATCATCCCAAGACAAATTTCCTTTATTTTTCTCTAAGGACTGTGATGATCTACAGTCAACAGGGGCGTACAGAAGTGGGAGCTGCAAGCAACATCTGAAGAAAACCTTTTGTTTTGTGCTAGTGAAAACTTACAACTGACTTCTAATGCCAAGGCTCTCCTTTTAGAGCACAATATAAGAAATCTGTACCCTGAATTCTTAACTGTAACTTGTGAGGCAACCTGAGATTTTTGTCAATCAGATTCTTAACTTGGAGGAGATACTATCATGTAGTGTGTGTGTATGTGCATGTGTGTGTATGTGTGTGTGTGTGTGTGTTTATGTTTGTGTCTGTGTATTTGTGTGGCATATATTTGCATGGGTGTTTGATAGGAATGAAGGATTTTGATTTGTGTTTAATATTCCAGTTAGACTAGTAAGTCAGAGAAAGAAATTAGGATCTACTCTTTTCCTGTTACTTATAGCTGGATTACAAAAGCATTTGTTGATGGATACTGAAAACCACAGAGACACCACCAATGTCTCTTCATGGAAGAATCCTGTGGCTCCAGAGACAAAAAGGGCAGGTCTTTTAACAGATTTATCAACTTGTAGAACATGTCCAATACTAATTTTTAAACTGAATGACTATTCAGTAGATTAAACTCTTCCTTCAAGGCAGGGAGTTTTACAAAGAAGTGTGGTCACTGAGAATGATGGAAATGCAGCAGACTTTTATATATGTCATCTTGATGGATTCCATGGAATTCTAGATAAATATGTTGTTGTGAAGATTTCACTTGAATTTAGTTGTTGAATTATTTCTGAACCTTTTATTGGCTGTAGTGTAAAATAGTTTGAGATAATTTTAACTATGAAAAGATTCAATGGGGGTGTGTGATGGCTCAGAGCTTAGCAGTAATTTTTTAAGTTAACATATTCAGGAATAGCATATTATCAGTTGTCGGTCCAGCTGTTAATCTAATAGAGAAGAAGATTTTAAGTAATCTTGGCAGTGAAATGATGTATTCCTTACCAAATTGGAATCTAGTATGCTAGTGATGGATATTATAGGGTTTACTGTTCTCATTTGCATTAAGTATTATCCACAGTCTCATACTGTATGTGTGAAACAATGTCTACTGAAATATTACAGTTACTTTTTGATACATTGTCATTTCTCAAATAATGGAAATAAGGTCTAATTTAATTTGATGTGTGTGTACCTATGCTTATTATTAGCTTAAGGGTAGGCTCTTAGACTTCTCCAACTCCTATCTTCGCCAGAAAATACGTAGTTAACCAATAAATAGTATTTATCTTACCCATTAATATATGCTTCCTATCTGAGAAGTTAATAAATTACATTTTAAAAGGGGAACCATTCCATGATGGTGGAACATACACAGTAACTTAATGTCATAAATGTATTATAAGCTCTAGTCATTTGTCCTATTCTCAATGGATTTGGGTATTGCCACTGCCTCCCACAAGACCCTCAATTAACTCTCTGTAACCTGTGTAACTACCATAACTGAAAACCAAGCCATTTATTTTGCTTTTACTAATGAACTATGGACGAGTGCCAAAGATCACATTCAGAGACCTCAGTGAATATTGTGTTTCCACTCTGGCTCTTTTCTCTTTAGACAGAGGTTGGTTTTTTTTTTTCATTTTTAAGTCATTATTCTGGGGTGGAGACTATATGAAGAATAGAATATTCTGGGCCTTAGCTATTCTGTAGCCATCATATAACACGGGAGAAGTAAGGATTCTTGTAAACCTCTTCGGTGCTGCAATTGTTTGTCCCTAGTTCCTTACGAACAAACATTGACTAATGCAAACAGCCATGTACTTAGTGCATATCTATTTTTGCATGCTCTGTGCTGTTTCTTGGGTTAGGATCCTTCTGAGGCTCCATCTTATTGAGACTTCAACAGAAACACTGAAAGTTAATATGGCAGGGGTATAATAGTGGCCAATTTCATGCAACCCACTGATACCTTCATTCAGGAAAGAAAAACATTTCAGAGACCAAAGAAAGTTGCAGCTTCATTAAGAGGTGAAAAGAAGAAGAAGAAAAAAAAACCTGGGAAAACCAGTGAACAGGGAAGACTCAGGAGGATCTCCAACAATCCACACTTTAAAAAATATATAGCCAATTAGGTAGCTCAGTTCTCCTGCTGAGAAGAATTCAGGTTTGGCTTTGGATCATCCTCACAGGAAAAGCAAGGCACATACATAGAACTTCTGACTTCACTGCACTCACAAAGAAGACAACAGCAACAAAGATTGGGAAGGACATTTCACTTTTCTTTTGGTTTGTAACTCCTAACTTATATTTCAGGGTCAGATATAAGATGGTCCCATTAGTTGACAATTCATTTCTGTGCTGGGGAAGCATTGTGGTAGAAAGAATGGGCCAGGGTGCCTTCAGCATTTCATGAAATTTCACATTTTGAGGTATACTTCAGACCCCATCTACAATCCAGAGGTCCTTTTCATGGTTTCTCCATGACTCATGTGCACAGCCATGCCTATTCCAAAACCTAGTAAGTTATGACAGGGGTGCTTTATTTTCTTTCAGAATCTTTTGTGTTGCCATTAAACATGCTGAATATCCGAGTTATTCTTAGTCTTCCTGTCTCACACCCTCCTATCTATTCTGAATTGCAAAATATCTAGAAACCCCAAGTTCTTATGACCACCTCCTCTCTGTCCTTTTGCGCTATTTCTGGATTTCATTGGCATTGCCTTTTGCCTGCTCCAGTACTGACGAACAGACCTTTGCTTCTTATTGACTTCTCTGTCTTCTTATGGTTCCCCCAATAATAGCACATGCTATCCTTTGTACCCCATGACTTCCCTGCCCAAATTCCTTTAAGGTCTACAAGGCTCTTACCACCTGACTCCTGTCAGCTTCTCTTTGCTTGGCTAAATAAACTTATTGCTCTACATAAATACACCAGATAACTTCCCTTCTGCGGTCAGTACCCCAAATTCTTTTCTTCCAGATATCTAGAGAGCTTACTTTTCTCTCTTTATTCCTGATTCTGCTGAAAAGCATCTCTTGAAGAGGCCTTTCTGAACCTGCTGTAATATCCCATTCTCATTCTGCTCACTTTGATTATTCTTCCACTTTTGACTTTTTATTACACATTATTTGTTTAGGCTTTTGTTTGTTTTTATAAATTGTCTTTTCCCACTGAGATGTAAGCAATGGGAGGTTAGGCATTTTATCTTTATTTACTGCTCTCTACCCATTTCCTAAAGTAAGCCCAGGCACAGAGTCGAGACTAAATAAATACTAGCTGAATGATGTGATGAAATTTAGAATAATTATGCAAACACTCAATATTCTCTTTGGTAAAGGGATTCTGAGATTTGGCGGTATGTTTTGCTAGATGGAATAAATTACAAAATCATTAGTTCCCTGCTTGTCTTTTAATTTCAAAGCCAATCAATTATAAATAGGAGACAAATTAATTTTATCTACAATACATATTTGACTCATGCTTTACTAACACTTAAAAGATAGATATAAACTGTTACAGTATTTAAATCAAGTCAGGTTTTAGCGGATGCCACATCCATACAATTTTATCACATGGTCAAACCATTGTTTAACAATGCATATTTTGTTGGAAGAATTACTTGTGAACAGACATTTAACAGTTTTAAGTGATAGATAAATAAAGTGAAGGTAACAGACATTTACCTTCTGAACTGAATTTTAAGTTCAGTTACTTAATCTATGTTCTGATAATACCACACTTGATATCTAACAAAAATTTGATAACTGGTTGCCGAGGAAAGCATGTGACCATGTCCATACCTCCATGGCTATTTAGTGAATTTTCTTGCTTTAGCAATGATTACCAAGAGTTCACAAGAGCATCCA
>JAQHUG010000106.1:2884127-2900363 GCA_028555095.1 Dicrostonyx torquatus | reverse complement strand
AAGCCTAATCTCTTGATACTGTTCTTGATGCACAATTAATAAAAACTAGGCTCAGATATTGGGGTTCAACCTGAAGATCCAAAAAGCAAAAGAGCCAACCACTGGCTCTTACTTTGACCTCAGTCTGAAAATGGTGATCCTGCTATCAGGAATCTCAAAAGGAGACTGCCTCTGAGAACTGTCTTTCCCCTGTTTTATATTCCACTCTAGGGCTGGGATTAAAGACATCCACCACCATCATTAAAGACACGCACTGCCAGTTTCTATGGAAACTAGTGTGGCTATTGGGATTAAAGGTATGTGTCATTGTGGTTACGGGGATTAAAAGTGTGTGTTAATATAATCTGGTCTGTAAGACTGACCAGAGGAACTGTTTTATTCTCAGATCTTCAGGAAGTCTTTATTTATTAAATACATTTGAAATGCCACTACATGTTCTCAAAGGAACAACATTGCTCTCTGTATTAGAACCAAATGCACTAGAATTATTTTACAAGCAGAATACAGTTAGAAAATTGAATCCCTCCCTCAGAAACCTTGGCTCTTATAACATTTCTGTCACAGTCTCATGAATAATTTTTTTGCAGCCCCTAGGGGGTTCTTGCCATATAGATTTGGCTACTTTAAAACTAAACCTTCCCCAGAGAGAAACTCACTTCTACTCCAGCCACATGTCACTGTGAACAAGTAACTTAGGAGAAAGCTAGATGGACAGAAAAGGCTCTGTGAAACAAAAATGGTCCAACTCTCCTTGGGAGCCTTGTTTTCAGCGACTCAATACTGATTTAGTTGGAACTAGTATGACTAATCCTACTCATGGCTTTGCACAGGTCCACCTTCTCTGACTTATTCCTCTCTCAGAAAAGGAAAGGCTGGCTTTTCTATAGATACATACATACATAAGCATGTATATTATATATATTATACATATATATTTACACACACACATATATCAAATAGTATTTTGTATCTCATTCTGACTTTAACTTAACTTACTAACTTACATCTTTGGCATGTGCATCTGTGGTTGTGTTTAAGTGTTCGCATGTAGAGGCTAAGATCAAAGTTAAGTGTTTTAGTTTGATTTCTATTTCTGTGATAAAATATCCTGACAAAAACAACTGTAAGGAGAAAGATTTATTTGGGTTATAATTCCAGGTAATAGCCTGTCATTACATGGAATCCAGGGTAGGAACTTGAAACATCTAGAAGGTAATGCATGCATTCCTATATATGTCCTTTCTACACTTGTATAGATGGCATGCAAAACCTTTTGTAGACAAACCCTTATTGAGAGTTTCTTCTAGTTGATTCTAGAAGGTGACAGTTGACAATATAAACATCATTTCAAAAGTCTTTTTTTATTGCTTTTTACTTACCTTTTTTGAAGTAGAGTGCCCCACTAAATCAATTCACAAGTGTCCCAAGCACCAATTCTGCTAGTGATTGCTTTAACATATGAATGGTTAGGGCACACTCATTCAGAGCCTGTCAACCATCCAGGCTTTGATGAGATTGCACTATGTCTTGCTTACTATCTTTACCACTAAACCATCTTTACATATTTTAGTTTCCTTTTGAAGCACATTTTCACTTAGCAGGATATTAAAAAGTCCCTTATATAAAAGAAAAGTAATGAATAGTATTAGTTCAGTTCTCTAGAGGGAGAGAATTTTTGGAATGAATCTCTTTCTGCATATATAATATAGGCTGTGGTTCAGGTAATCTAGCAATGTCTGCCTACAAACAGAAGGTCTAAGAATCCAATAATTGTTCAATCCATGGGACTAGATGTTTTACTTGGTATTCAATACATTCTAGAATCCAGAAGAAGTAGGCTAAGGCCAGTGAAGGAATGGATTTATTAATGAGAAGGAGAGAAAACAGAAAGAGAGGAAGTGCTTCCTTCTTTCATGACCTTTATATAGGCTTTCAGCAGAAGGAGTGGCCAGTGTAGTACAAGGTGCAGGCTGTGTTCCCAGCACCTGAAAGGAATATAGGCCCTTTTGTCCTGTCCCACCCAGCTCCCTGGTCACATGGCTGCACGGTTAGCTTATACCCAGAATAATTACACACCACAAACTGTATTTATTCAAATACTGCCTGGCCCATTAGTTTTAACCTCTTATTTAGAAATCTGTGTGTCACCACAAGGTGGTGGCTTACCGAGGAAGATTCTAACCTACATCCATCTCGGGCTAGAGGATCATGGCGTCTCTCCCGGACCCAGTCTTTTTCCCAGCATACTGTTCTCTTTTTCTGGCCTATCTAAGTAGTGCCCTATCGAAAGCCAAGGCAGTTTCTTTATTAAGCAATGAAAGCAACACAAAATACAGAAGATCCCTCCTACACCAGGCCAGATTAAAGGTGGATCTTTCTGACCTCAATATTTTGGATTAAAAGTGTCTGAGTTGTGGAGGGGTCAATGTCTGGGTCCTGAACCCCACAAAAGCCACGGTCTGTGTTGAGGTCTGTGGCTCCTGTTTTTACCATAGAAGACTGTGCAACTGCTCAGTGTCTGGGCTGCCACTTGGGGTTATGTTGGTGTCTGGGGGCCATGCTGATGCTAGGCCCATGTCAATCTGGCAGCCTGTACTGCCACCCAGGGTCATGGTGATATTCAGGCCCAACCTGCTGGCATGTCTGGGTTTGTGGTCCTGCTGTAGTTGAAGTCATGTTGATGTCTGTTGCCTTTGTTACTACAGGGGCCCATGTAAATTATGGGTTGAACCACATGTTGAACTATGTTTTGAAGTATGAGGGCAATGCCGAGCTGGTCCTGGACCATCACTGGCTTAGGGACACTGGCTGATCCCTTGCCAGATAGCTGACCTCGCCCCTTGCAGTCCTGAGATAACAGACCTGGATGACCCTGAAACAGGGGACCTGGCTGGGCTGTGACCTAGTAAGGGAGCCCCTCCCTCACTTGGGGAAAGCTAGTCCCATAGAGAACTGGTACTCCCCTTTACCTGACATTAGTGGTCCCAGTGGTCTGGTCATAACAACCCAGCTACTACCCCAATGCATACCCAGGTCTTTGAATCAGCACTCCCCAATATCTGTCCCATCTATGACCTCCTAAAGATCGTGAAGGGGCTGGTTCTATAGAAACAGCCACAGGCCCTCCATGACTTAAGACAACAGCTGGATATCCAAGAGGAGATTTTGTGAAGAATCTAGTATTGATTGGTATGCTGGAGGCCAGAGGCATGGAACCTGACCTAGGGCACATTACACAGTGAACATTTGCAAGAAAAGCTGTTTGGATCAAAGGATATGCTGCATGACACACCACAGATCACAATGCCACAAATGATGAGGTGATGGAGAGGTAGAAAAGAGAGAGGAATGAAGTGGACTTTTTTGTTTGTTTGTTTTGGTTTTGCTTTGTTTGTTTTTATTAACATTTTTATTTGCATTTTTATCTTATTTTTTATTTTTTCTTTGGTGGGATGCTGCAGGTGTGACAGTACAAAGGGCTGGAAAATGGGTGGCATTGGGGTACATGATATGAAATTCCCAAAGAATTAATTAAAAATTTATGTTTAAAAAGAAAAAGAAAAAATCTTTCTCAGGTGTGCATAGCTATTTAGACTTTAGTTAATTCTAGATGTATTAAAGTTGACAAGCAAGACTAGTCATCACATGGGTATCTGTTAATTCTAATTTGTAGTAGGACGTGGGGGCTGTGTTCCCAGCACCTGAGAGGAAGGCGGGCTGCCCGGCTCCCGGCCACCAGGCTAGCTTACATTTGAAATAACCACATGAAAATTGTATTAGTTAAATTACTGCCTGGCCCATTATCTCTAGCCTTTGCTTGGCTAACTCTCACATCTTATTTCAACCCATTTTTAATAGTCTGTAGTCACCGCGAGGTAGTGGGCTTACCGGGAAGATTCAGCATGTCTGACCCTGGAGGCTTCATGACAGCTCTCTCTGAGCCAGTCTTCTTCCCAGCATACTGTTCTCTTTTCCCCACCTATCTAAGCCCTGCCCTATCAAAAGGCCAAGGCAGCTTCTTTATTAACCAATGAAAGCAACACAAAATACAGAAGAATCCTCCTACACCACTAATTAATGATTTCTTCCTGACTCAAATTATCAGTTCTTTCTACTTCTTTAAATTTAATCTTGTAACACCCAGGTAAAGCTGAGAAGACATAAAAAGCCGTAAGTACATCATAGTCTGCAATATTTAAAATGTTAGCAAAGTAAATATCAGCACAACCAAGTCCTGTAGGATGACTGACTTCAGTGTAACAAATCATATGAATCTCAACGGAAGGGGATAGTTACTGCAAAGAGAGTCAACAAAAAATATCATATTTGTAATTTTTCAACAGCATGAGGCAATCAAACTTTCTGGCTTACTTAATGTGCATGCAAGTTTGTTTGATAGTTTTTTTAAATAACAAAAATAAAGTAAATAAACAAAACAGTCCTATAAAGAAACAGAAAAAGCTGGCTCCAAAAGCTACTATTATAAAGCAAATTAAGATCATTTGCCAAAAGGGTAATATGAAAGATCTACTTTATGAAAGCGGGGTATGAATTAATATAAATGAAGACACACTCAGTTACCCCATCTGTCCCTCACAGATTGAACTGCACTTGATTTTGGCTTGTGTGGCCCTGTGTTCATAGCCTCAAGGTGTTTGAGAGTGGCTCTTCATTGCTTAGCACCTGCCTGTTTATTCCTCTTTGTTCTGCAGTATCTGGACTTGGACATTGCTGCATCCAACAATCTTCACAAAAAATTTACTTGTAGCAAAGAGTTGTTTTCTGATGTTCCTGTGTTAAAATTCCAGTGGATTTAGGTTGTGGGAGGCTGCCTGAAGAAGTCATGGAAAAGGCTGCAAAGCAGAATGTGATTGCATCTCCATCCTGGATTCACGGTCACGTACATCTTCCTTTTTGTCCTTTGTTTAAAAGAAGAAGAAAGAAAAGGGGAGAAGAAATAGAGAAAAATCTTTGCTTTCTTTAGTTCTATGCAGGATTAATTTGTTTATTCGCAGGCCTTTCACCCCTAATCATTTTTGAAGATCTGAACATTTTCTTCTATTTAATTATTTATGCTCAATATATATTTCTTTGTATTTAACATTTAAAGTGTTTAACATGTTTTTGTATTTAACTCTCTGGGTATGCAATCTGCCTCTTTTGAGACTCCTTATTGTGTTTCTAAGCACACATGTAACTGTTCTTTCCTATGGGGCAAGGACCTCCTTCCTGTCTGCCCTTTCATTTGTATTTTCTTCTCTACAAAGACGATGGTCATATCAAATGAGGCTTTCACCTGATTAAGGGTGTAGCAGTTACTATAAACCCATGTTGGGGTTTGAAACAGATCTTAAAATTCTACTTGTCAGATTATAGGTGTATAAATAAAGGACTGCAAAGAAACCTACCAAGATGGTAACCATGGCTACTGGTAATTAATATAGTCACTAATAGTTTCTGTTATATTGATTATTTTTGTACTCTCCATATAGTTACAAAAGAAGAGAAGGAAGTCTTATCAAGGTATATACAATGAATAATACTTTGTAATGGGGCTATGCAGATATAATGTTCAATCATAAATGGACTAATATCCTGATGTTTAGTTACAGTAATTGAGTGTGACTTATAAAATTCAGAATTATTCTCACTTAGAAATACACATGTGTTTGTTCTTTTGAAATATATAAATCCTCAATAAACATAAAGAATAATAAAATCAAAGTCAAAAACACGTTTTTCATGCTCAAAAATGCAGCACAAAGAGCAAAGTAAATTCTAAGGTAATTTTCACATTCTCAAGTGAATGTATTATTTTCTTGATCTTTTTGTTATGAAATCTTCCTGTGCCGAATATCTTATGGAATTATGCTAAGCATCGCTGCTCAGCTCTTGTGTTATAATGCTTGCAAGTCCTTTCTAAGAAAAACCACCTCTATTATGCTGTTTCACTGCACATTAGGTGCCATTAAATATCTATTTCATTTATCACAGATTTCAACATGTCTGCTGCAAATCGAAGCCCTCGTTTAAAATTGCTCAACATGAGCCTGTCACTTAGTATTTAGATGGAGGAAAAGGCAATGCACGCACACGTAAGGACCTCAACAAACAATTTTCCTCTGTGGCTAAGAAAACAGAAATTGGCTGTCATGTTGTTTATTTTAATGAAGAAAGAAAAGAAATTATGTGGACTTTGCTTCAAAAAAGTATTTATGGAATAGAGATTCCATTCCTAATTTTTGCTACATGCTGTCATTTGTCAGCTTTCTGTATCAATTTTCAGAGAATTTTGAAAGGGCTTGAAGTACTGAATAAATCTTGTCTGAAACTCCAGTTTAACTTCATGGATAGTGCATCTGTAGAAGCTAGAGTCATCATGCTTTAATTTTATATTTGTAATGTGTTTTCGTAACAGTGGTCAGAAATGGTTAAAACCATTATTCTGGACTTTTCCATAGGCATTTTATCATCGGATTAACAAGCTATGCACAAGTGAAATGCCATGGTTTATTTCCTTGTGTTTATCCTCTACCAGTTATTTCCAGTTCTCCAATCACCCTGTTTAAAGGAAAAAAGAGAAGCATTTGTCCTTTAATTATTCTTTAATTTTGTATATTAAGCCAAATAAATGTCGTACAGTTTTTTTTTTTGAGACACTCCCCTCACCAACTTCATTTAATCAAATGTCATCTTTGAGAATTTCCAAGTCTGTGGATTCTAGGAAGCCTACCCTTCTTTTTTTGACACCCTGATTTCCCCATCTGCCCCTCCATCCCTCTCCCTCTCTACCTTCCTACTCGAAGCAATGACTATTTGTGGATTCACCATCTCTCACATTCTATTTTAAAAATGTTTCTTTATCCAAAGATTAACTGCTTCAGAAATATAAACCTTTAAATTTTTCCACTGCTGTATTAGTCTGGACAACTGGTTTCAGTAGCTCATAAATCCATCCATTTTCTGCTCTATAACAATGTAATGTGTGAAATCCCATGGCTATAAAAGGAATTACTAATTTTCAATAAAACTGAAGAAGCATGTAATAGTGTCATGGGCCTGGAGCTCTAATCATTTTAGCTATAATAAATGAAAATATAGGAGAATCACTTCAGATCATAAAATTTACTGATCAGGGTACAGATTTTACCCCTCAAAGTGTTCAAGACTTTTCTCTTGTGTACTGTTTTAAAGTATAGTTTCTGAGAACAACTTCTCATACAAAAGATTTTAAGATATTAAAGAAAAAAAGTAATTGAATGTATTCATGTTAGTATTCCCTTTTGAAAGAAAATAAAACGTGCATTACATCCACAGTTTCTTTAAATATGTATCAACATTTATACTGACAACTTATAATTCACACATCTAGAGAAGCATAGATTTTATTTTTATTATGCACATTTCACAACATATATGTGCTTTTTGAATACTGTGAAAGTTTATGAATATATGTGAAATACTATGGTTTTATGAACAATTCAGTTAAGATGTTTCAGTGACTTTAAGCAACTACAATACATTTTCCTACTTTGATGTAAAAACAGGCAATGCACTATACGCTTTATGATTTTATACTTTTGGTCAAAGTGTGCCAAATATTTGCAAAACAAATATTATGATATTGATCATTAATCCACATAGAAAGACAAATTAAAAGTATTTCCTTGGTATTTTCAACTATGTAATTGCATATTAAATGACATCTGTAACAGTATGACTGTATTTACCTTTTTAAATAGACTTAAGAGATAGGATGAAATTGAATTATTGACAGTAATTTGTTTTTAAATGCTTTTAATTGAACTAGAAAAATACCAGTTTTTCCCTCCCTTTCCTCCAAGATACCTTCCCTCCAAGTTCTCCTCTGTCCACACCCTAAAGTTGATAGGTTTTTTTCTTTATTATTGGCGTGTGTGTTTCTTTATTATTAATGTGTGTTTGTGTGTGTGTGTGTGTGTGTGTGTGTGTATATACAAACTTGTAAATACAACCTACTATATTTTGCTATATTTTGTTGTTTGTGTGGATATGGTTTCAGTGCTGACCACTCTGTGCTGGATAACCAGTAAGGGGCTCTTTTCCAAGAGAGGCTAACTCTCCATCTCTCATTAGTTGCCTACAGGGTATTTTGTGTGTGTGTGTGTGTGTGTGTGCATGTGTATAGGGGTTGGACCCTGTGAAAAATTTCCCCTTCCATATTAATATACTTACTGATGTCACCATTGTTCCAATTTTGTTTTTGTCTCCATTTCTAGGACAGACTTTCTCATGCTGAACTTTTTGGTCTGTCTCTCACAGTCTTTCTTTCCCTCTTCCATGATCATGCTGCACTTCCTGGTATATGTCTCTCACAGTCTTCCTCCCACTTCTACCATGATCATGCTTGACTTCCTAGCATATGTCTCTTATAGTCTTTCTGCCCCATCTTTCATGATGTTGCCTGAGTTACATACACAGGAACTGTGATGTAGATGTATTTATTGGAGCTAGGTTTCCCACAATCTGTTTTTCTCAGCATTCAGTTACTGTTTTCTTTGATGGTCTCCACTTGCTGTAAAAAGATATAAATGTTTGCTTCCGACTTCCAGGAAAACCTTCAGACAAAAGTTGGAAGCACGGGAGTGGGGATGGGGTGGGGGTTGGGATGGGGGAGGGGGTAGGTGAAAGAGAGGGGGTAGAAGGGAGAAAGGAAGAACCGCAGAGAGCCTGGGTTGGGGGAGGATAGAGATGGAGGAAGGATGGTTATTGGGGAAGGGAATAAGATATCTACATTAACGGGAGTCTTTTTAAGATTTGCAAGGGACTTGTCTCTTGAGGGGATCCCAGGCATTCATAGGGAGGTCCCAGCTAGGTACTTGGGCAGCAGAGGAGTGGGTGCTTGAACTGAACTTGTCCCATAGTTACTTTGTTGAATATCTTAATCGTCACCATAGAAATTTTGCATGATGGATGGAGATAGAGCCAGAGACCCACATTCACATCAGAACAAGGGATCGAGCTACCAAGGTCCAGTGGAAGAGCAGAAGGAGGGAAAAAATGAGAAAGGAAGTCAGGACCATGAGGGACTGGCCCACCAACAGAGACAGTGTGCTCGATCTATTGGGAGCTCATCAAATCCAGCTGGACCAAGACTGAATGAGCATATGACCTAAGTGGACTCTATGAATGTGACTGCCAGTGGGGACTGACTGAGAAGCCAACGATAATGGCACTGGGACCTATCTCTTCTGCATGTATTGACTATTTGGGAACTTATTCTATATGGATGCACATCTTCTTAGACCGAGATGGAGGGGGGAGGGCCTTGGGCTTCCCATAGGACAGGGTATCCTGCACCATCTTAAGGAAGCAGGGGGAGGCCGGTGGGGTAGTGGGGGAGCTGGAAGGCCAGGCACAAGGGGAGTAAATGTAAATTTTTATTTTAACAATAAAAAAAGAAGAAAAAAGATATAAATGTTAATTTAATTAGTTTCAATTAATATTTTAATTTAAATGTTAATATTCAATAAAAATTGTAAAAGATCTGAGATGAAGTTAATTGTAAATAAATACTACAGTGTAGGGCTAAGATTGAAATAGTCTTTGAATTTCATTGTATGAGCTTTGGAATTTTTTTCTGGTTAAAATTCAAAGTGAATAGAAATTGTTTTGCTGTGTTTTTGTCTATCTTTTACAATTAAAGTGGAAGTGCGCAGGATAGTATAGATTCTAAATCACTATCTCCTCTCTTATCTTGTCTCACATATATACACATTTAAATTTGAGTGGGTTCAGTTCTTAACATCAGGTAGCTCCATGGCAGAGTAGGTCTGGGACATTGGCTACTTTTATAGTGAGCATAGGTCAACTTTTGATAGCTTCTTTTTCTTTTATCATGCCACTCTCTATGTGATAAAGTTGAGTTCGGAGGAGATGTGAAATAAGTCACATAAAAGGAGAGTGCTCTGTAATTGCTTGGAAAAAGCTCTTATGCAATCTTTTTGTGATAAAAACACAATCTGGAAAGAGATCTGGATAACTGGAAATATTAAAAGGAACTCTCCACAAAGTAAATGTTTATTCTCTAGACCAAAGGCTCTTGTATATTGGCAGAAGATTGGTTTAGCTGGGTGGTTTCATGCGCTAATGAAAGTTAAATGCTCTGAAATCTGACGGAAGCCAGGCGGAAATACAAGCAGATCACAACACACCGAAATGTGTGTGAATGCATGCTTCTACTCCACATAAACATTTATTTACGGAAGACATGAATATGAGAAGCACATTCCAACAGCATCTTAAAGATGTCATAGTCATGTCATGGAAGAGAGGTGTATGGTTCTGACTGACTCCCTTCATGTAGGCTTGAGAATTCCAGGACAAACTCACTGCTGCCATTTCTAACTTTACCACCAAGTAATGAGCTGAAGCTATTCAAATTTGGCAGAGCAAGTACCATCCTGTTGGCTTGAGCAAAGTAAAACACAATTTGCTCATTCTGGTGCTTATGCTGTATTTGGGTATAAGAGTGCACTTAGAGGACCATATGTGTGAATGCCACTTCCCAAACTTTTCATGTGCATGACTATTCACATGTTTACTGGTGCCCAGTACCTATACATGGAGTTCTTAACCTTCTTCCACAGGGCAGTTGGGCATCATGCTTAGGGAATGTGTTTGAAGTCTGTCTTAGAATTTAGTAGTCTGATCCTATCAAGCATTTGGAAAGTTCTGCAAAGATTGAGTATAGTAGAGAGGGATTCCGGCCGTGCAGATGTTCCATTAGAACGGTGCCAAATGCCCACTGGGAAGTCAGTCATCTGGAGGTTTGAATCACAATGCTCTCTTCTAGCAGATTCCTCTGCACATGCACACACTGTATCAATGTATCTGCTTGGTCAGGAAACACTGATATATATCTGCTTCAAAACAATATTCTCAAAATGAATGCCTTTAAAAATATTTTGAAACTATTCCTTCATTAACAAAAACAAAGAAAATATATTCCACTTCATAGGCTGCCATAAAGAGAATTCATTCCAAAAGACTTAATTTTCAGATTTTTTTCCTAGAAAGGTTATTTTCTTTGAATTATTATTTTAATTCATGAATTAGTGACAAAAAGAATGTAGACTATGAAAAGATGGTCTTATAATTATATGTTTCCCTACAGACTGAAACAGTGAATCACACTATACACATAAAAACATGAAAAAGCTTGAGATATTATTATTTAATATTGAGAAACAGTTTAATTATTTAGAATATAGTTTTATTTTTCGTACGCAGCCAATCATATTCTATTATTAAAAACTGTTGCTATGGTTTCCAGCTTGGAAAATTATATTTATTGTGTTATGGCAGCATATTGGAGGTTTTGCTTCCACATTAAAAAATATTGAATAAAATGAGTTTTCTAATAAATTAAATCATGCCACATGATATATTTATAATTAGATCTTATTAAAAATATTCTTTCCTGTTCCAGTTTACATTTTGAAAAATTTCAGGTTACAGCAGGAGGTGTTCCTTTGTGCCTCTGATTTAGCTCTGTTTCATTCTTCAGCTAGAACTATTCTTCAGGATCATCCAGGAAACCATTGCTGATGGGATTGCAAACAAGGACCAGGAGAGGAAAAGGGAGGCCTGCATCCTTTACTCAGAGTAAAGAGAGGAAATATAAGAGAGAGAAAATGGACTTGATATTCGCCCACCTAGAACAACTTGCTTTAGGATGCATTATCAATGATCCACTGAGCTTCAGGGTTTCCTACACACCAGCTATTTCTCTCAATTTTACAGAAATTTAGAAGGACGGTATCATTTCATCTTACTTTAACTAGTAGATAGCTCACAGTTGAGCCAGAGTATGAGTGATGAAATGGATTTTAGATGCCCACTTTCGAACCTTGGAAAACACCTTTAAGAGAGATTGAAACAGTCCCCACTGTTGTTCTTTTTATCCTTTTGGAGTTGTTCTTTTTAACGGGGGTCCCCAGCAGCTTGCTGCAGGATCGAGACCACGTGGCAGGTCCCCAACTAAGATGGCTGCGGCGGTGGTGGCAGTGGCGGGTGGGTTAGAGAGAGAGATATACCATGCAGAGATGGCCTCCGGTCCCTGAGCCCCACGCAGAGATGGCTGCTGTGGGTCCCCCAACCCCAGCAGAGACGGGTTGGCCGGGGCATGAGACTAGACAGGTATCCAGGTAAAGTAAAGTTGATAATTTATTAGGTGGATTATGGAAGGGAAAAGGGGAAGGGAAGAAGAAGAGGAGAGAGAGAGAGAGAGAGAGAGAGAGAGAGAGAGAGAGAGAGAGAGAGAGAGAGAGAGAGAGAGAGAGAGAGAGAGAGAGAGAAATAGAGAGAGGGAGAAAGAGAGGGAGAAAGAGAGGGAGAAAGAGAGGGAGAAAGAGAGGGAGAAAGAGGAGAGAGAAGAAGCAGCACAGCTGTCTCCCTGAGAGAAGGAACAGAAGAAGAGGGAGACGAGGGTCTGCGGCTACAGACAGGGAGAGTGTCGGCGTAGCTTATCTCTTAAAGGGACAGAAATCATTACACTCACAAAGTCAAGAGTGATGGGTAGAGCTTGACTGGAAGAGCACTGGAGACCCTTTTCCTGCATTAGGCACAGTTTGCCTGGTGCATGTCACTCTGACATCCTTTCTTTAACCTGTGTAAATTTTTGTGCTATAGATAATTAGGTTAGGTGTCATGTGATTTTTTTTACCTGTTTATCACATTTTGAATTCTACATTATTTTCCTCTTTTTAAAAGATATCTTCTAAATTAAGAAACTCATCAGATATAACCTCTCAGACACAGTTTACAACCTATTGAAAGTCTTTTTTCCAGCAACCTGTGACTACCCTTGGGTATTTGGGGACCCAAGTGTAACACCAAAAGTCTAGAGCTTTGGGTTTTTGAAGGTAAAATTCAGGTCTTGGCATCTGTGGGGTGGGATGGGGTGCAGGTCTTCTCCATAAGCAGGCAGTTTACAGAAGTCATGACAAGTTAGCTGAGGCATATTGACCTCAGGCTCCTATAATAGAGTTGGATAATTTTCCATTGGGCTTCTCTTTAAGAAGATCAAATTTTAGTCAAAGCCTAAAATAGTATAAGCAAGAATACAAGATGGAGAAACCGTTTCACTTTCTTGCCCTATCACTTTCATGGTTTTACAGACATGAATCCAATAATTGACTCATCATCTTCTAGGGGAAATAGTTATCCTACGGATCAGCAATTTAACTGAGTTTATTTTCTGTTTGAAGTAGTTGGCCATGCAGTTAAGGATTCAGAATCCCATCATTAGACTTATCAGAATAAGAATCAACAGTCCAGCTATTGCAAACAGTAAGGAGGTCAGTCATGGGGACCATGAAAACAGAGACTGATGCCAACTATCTGATGTGTGTTTCCTTTCTTTGAGGTTTTTCCTGATTGACACTGATTGGTTGGTATGGAAACTACAAGTTTCTCCTAAGGCCATTCAAAGTCCTCCTTGTTTCATAAAACAGAGGTCTAGTCTTCTTCAGTTCTGTAGGACTACCTCTGTGCAGGAATCACAGTCTCAAAATACAATTCCCCAAATAATCTTGGTCTAAGACTTTCCGACTGAGTTGCCTCAAGTTTTGGTTCCTATCAACTGAGGTGCCTATGGCTGTTGCACTAACTATTCCTGCCTGTTCCTACTAGGACTGGCACCAGAACTGAGCCCATTTGGCTTTTGTTAACATTGAGGCAAGGTTAATATGAGTTATTATAGACATATTCCTGGAAGATAGCAGAGGCTATTGTAAGTAGAGTGGGCATTTGACTTTTCCATGAGTCAAGAGAAAGTACGTTTAGTCAAGCCATTAGAATAAGCAAGCCAGGTAATTTGAGGACATGTTATGGGTATCTTGTCCTTGACAGAACATGCATAAAATTATAATACCCGAAGACTTTTGTCTAGCCAGTCTTCTCTACATCCTGATTTACTGATGACCATTGCTCTCCTAGACCCATATTATTCCACTCCTAGAAGGGATGTAAGAGAGTAGAAGTCCACATAAAAGATAGAGTTTCCCATCCTTGGTTTTTCTGAATCCTCATGTCCAGGTTTGGGACTGATGGCAGCTGTCTATGTCCTGGGTTAGTAAACTCTAGCCAGTCTTGTCTTTAAGGGGGTTGAAGGTCAAAGTGGTACTCCATCTGTCACCATCCTCAAGAGTTTTTATTTTTTTCCCTTCAAGATGATACCAGCTACTTCGACAACTGTTGGGGTAGTAAGGATAACTGGATCAAGACAGGGATCCTCTATATCAAAATTGAGTCTTGTGGCTGGAATTGGTGGCAAGGTTCAGAGGTGGGAGATGGAAGGATTCTCTTTAGCGTTCAGTCAATGGCCTGGCGAGTGGCCTACAAAGCATCAAGGACTTGAGAAGGGAATTATTAGACATTTCTGCCTGGGGAATATCTCAGAGTTTGGGGAGCATGGGAGGTGGTCTTCCAAATAGAATTTCAAAAGAATTAAGCCCCTCACAGTCAAAGAAATACATAGAGCCCTGAGAAGAGCCAAAGGGAGGAGGTTGGCCCAATTTTCTCCAGTTTCCAGGATGAATTTGATCATCATCTTTTTAAGAATTCTATTCATCCTTTCTATTTCACCTGAACTCTATGAACTGGAGTCACACACAGTATGACTTCCAATTGATAGTTAATACCTTTGTTGGATTTTGATTCACTTGACTAAGAAAGCCTGGGCCTTGTTGTACTCCAAAGCTAGGAGCAGTACAAACCTAGGAATTATATCCCAAAGAAGTTTCTTAGTAACTATTCTAACAGTCTCTGTTCCCATGAGTTAGGGCTCCACTGAGAAGGTGTCTATAAACATCAGTGAATATTTATTGCCCAAAGCAATAAAGTGAGGCAGTGGCAGCACACACCTTTAATCCCAGTACTTTGGAGGAAGAAGCAGGCAGATATCTGTGAGTTTGAGGTAGCCTGGTTTGCAAGAGTTAGTTCCAGGATAGGTTCCAAAGTTATAGAGAAACCCTGTCTCAAAAACAAAATAACAACAACAAAAAAGAAAAATAAAACCCAAACAATAAGCCTGATTTCAGTTAAGTCTAATTCCCAATATTCCCCAAACCCATTTCCTTTATCCCACATCCCTTGTGGGATTGTCATTCCCTGCTTTGGGGTTGACCTGTGCACAGATGTGACATCTAAAGTGATGGTTTTAATCAGGCTTTCCAAATTTGGAGCATAAATAGGCATCTGAGGTGTTCACCAATTTCTGTGCCCAACCCCCAGGTGGGTGGCTTCTTAAAGATCTATGACCAGTCGTCTTCCCAGACTTGCGGGTCTGTTGTCTGGCAACATTAAGTATCCTTGCTTATCCTGTGTTTATCCCAGTCACCTCACCCTGGGAGGTCCTTTAAGTTTGGTTCTGTAGGGCCACCATGACTTGCAGAGGCCACACTGGCTCTCCAGCCACTTCCCCTGTGGTCAAGCTAGCTGCTTTGTTGCTTCCGACTTCTGGAGAATCCCCTTTCTGGTGTCCTTTGCAATGGACAAAGGTCACACTCTTGAGTAACCTGAGAGCTTCCAATAGTTTTAAGATTTCCTCTTTTTCTGATTTCTTTTCCTGCTGAGGTTAGCAATCCTCTTCCTTTATGGACATGGGTCAAGAAGAAAGCATATCAGGTGTCAGGGTATATGGTGATTACCTTATCTTTCAGTTGTGGGGTGCTTGAGTCAAAGCTGAAAACTCAGCCTATTGAGCTGAGGTTCTGGTAAAGATCACCCTGAATACCTGACCTTGTCTTGGAACTGTTCCCAATCTGGGAAAAAGACTCTTCTAATGTCAGTCACCTCCAGACCTGCAGGGGACCTTGTCAGGGACCTTTTGCCCTAAAAATTACAGAAGGTCAGCAAAAGCCTTTGACTTAGAATGTTTAACAGAGCCAGCTAGGACTTCTGACTCTAGGAAGCTAGCAAGGAGGCCATTGCCTCAAGGATGTTTACAGAGATTCCCCTCTTCCTTAGTTAGCTATCCACAAAAAGAATGTTTCTGTTTACACAGGTGTGCTAGTTAGCTAACTAGGTGTTTATTACCCCCAGTTCCTGCTCTCTGCCTCGACCTCCACCTCAAGCAGCTTCCCATTTTGGAGCTGTATATATACTGGTGTTGTTCCTTAATAAAGTGAGACCTTGACAAGAGAAATTTGCTTGGTCTCCTTCTTTTCTCTCGCCCATGATTTTCAGGTAGGA
>JAQHUG010000106.1:2859063-2878257 GCA_028555095.1 Dicrostonyx torquatus | reverse complement strand
GCGGGTCGGGTCACTTTATTCTCCTAAATAGTTTAGGATAATAACTTTCAAGAACTATAAATTTGCATTACATTGTTAAATGAGCTGTATAGGTACAATATCTTAAACAAGAGTAGAAATATATGTATAGAATAAATAAATGTATGTATAATACTAACAAAAATAACCTCAAATTTGTATCAATATACAAAAATATCTTAAACAAGAGGTAATTATCAAGTCCTGGGAGAGCTACCTGTATCGTTTTTTTGTCTGGTGTCTGTGTAATGGGAAAGTGAGGCTTATCTCAAGTCCTGGCTATAATGTTGTGTGAGGCTGGACCATCTCAACTAGCCACTGTGAAATTATCCTGAGCAGTTTGTAGTCTGTAGCTAATCTTTGAGTGGTGTGTATCAGCTTAGTGGTATTATCATAGTCCTGGTAGAATCATTGTTGTGGGGCCACATCCTCCTTTTGGAGACTTCAAAGGTCATTGTTAGGCATGGTCATGGTTCACGGCAGAAACCTTAAAGGTGAGAGCCACCATTACCCAACTTCTGTGGTTAACTAGTGGCTAGCTCTGCCCCCTGATCTCCAGGCAAACATTGTTAGAACACAAACAAAATATCACACAACATTTCTCCTTATGTGTGGGGCAGATTACACGACAAATACAACATTAGTGGCTTACTCACGGGAACACCTGGGTCTATGGGGATAAACATCCAGTGTATCTCACAGAGCCTTCTAGGATCCCAGCCGGACTGGAGTTACCTTAAACTCACTGGTATGATTTCGGCTGCCACTTTTTAATTCTCCCAATAATAATTTGTGTTCAATGTCATCTTACCTTAAAACAGTTTCAACAGGCTGATAAAGGCCTGTGGCTTTTTCAAAACTGGAGGGATTTGGATTTTCTAAATATACATATTTCTGGTAGAGAAGCAGACATAAACCATAAACAGGGAAGGTGTTAAACTTCCATATCCTTCTCCTCTTTTGCTGCTCCCATTGATACACCCAGTTCTATTGGAGTAATTATGTCCTTCTTCCTGGATGCAACTAGCTCCTAGACAGGCAGGGGAGAGGGCAGAGAGTCTGCAGCTTAGGGAGCTATTGTTCCTCTGGGACTCTCCCTACCTCCATATAGAGAACAGGACCAGGGCCCCAGGACTACAGTGGGACTCAAGAGACAAAACAAGCCTGAAGATAGTGCTTGGAAGCAAGAAGTAGGGAGGTTGATTTGCTCTGGCAGGCCTGAGACAACAGAGGGAGATTTTGGTTTTCTCTCAGCAACCTAGCTGGGTCAGTAAAATAGCATAAGTCTTAAGTGTGTCTGTGTGTGTTCTTCATGTATGTGTGTGTGTGTACATGTGTATCTCGCAACAGAGAGAGCCATTGATTATTATAGGGAAACTGGCAGCTACTTTCAAGACTCAAGACCCACCATTGTCACCATAGTAAGAGCAGCATAGTAAGGTCACCATGCCACAGTTACTATTGCCACTTGAAAGGGGCACCACAGCATAAGTGGGTGGTCCATCATGGTCCCTGAACCTGTGGGAAATACTGTGATTTGCTCATGAGCTGTGGTGATTGCAGTGCTCACTCCCTCTTCCATTTAATATCTAGTTTTTTTTTTCCACCCAATAGAATGGACAGAAACACAAAGAAAGTCATAGAGGGAAACAGATTCATACAGAGACATATAGTAAAGACAACCAGGAGTGACCACTACACATTTACACACCTGAGGAGATCAAAAGACTCCAGCAAAGTCTTAGACAGATCTTGAACACAAGATTTACAGTCATGTTCAACTGCATGCCTAGTGTCCTAACTAGACAGCACCTCCTACAGACCAAACTTACCTCTGAATGTGTTCAGACCAGATGACTTTTGATTTTTTTCTTTTCTATTTTTTTTCTTTTGGATGGTGGTATTGAGGTGTCTCCGGAGCACTAGGCAGCAGCAATTAGTTGGTCAGAAAAGATTTTCCTGGGGCCCTGGAATTTCTTAGGGTGAGTACCCCATAGGATTCTTCTCCAGCCAGTGTACTCTTCTCCATTCCCATGAGTCCCAAGACTCCTGAGTATTAGGGTTCTGTCCCAGAGGATCATACTGTGTCTCCAAATACTACAGGGAGCCCACCAGAGAGGACCATGCAGATGCAGCTTATAGCCAACTGAAAGTCTTATAGCCAGCCGGAACTACATTCAGTTTTCTGGGATGTTAAGTGTAGCAGTGAATGTTCAGATAGAGCACAGGGTTTCTAAAGGCATACTATATCCCAGTGTCTCTCACAGAAGCTTCAGGGGGCTTCTTTATGAGCAGGCAGTTTGTAGAACCAAAGATAAGTTAGGTGGGGTATCTTGACCTTGGGTTCCTAGAATAGAGTTGGGTAATTTTCCATAGGGCTTCTCATTAAGGAGATCAAATTATAGTTAAGCCTAAAATGTCCTCAGCAAGAATTTAAGGTGGAGGAACCTCTCCATTGTCTTGGCCTGTCACATGGAAGCACTGAGTTGATTCTGACTGATGGAAGCCTCTCATGTCAGCAAACGTTTCAATGAGGACAGAGGTACAGAAGTCAAAAAAAAAAAAAAAAAACAAAACAAATCAAAAGACTGTTAGGTCTTTAGTTTTCACATTTTTTTAAAGATAATTCCCAACAACTAAAGCAAAACTATAGGATTTGTTGGGCGGTCACACTGACTGAGGCAGCAGGATGGTCATTCCTGCCCCTGGGATGTTCCAACTGTCAGGCCTTGTCCCTGAGGAGCTCCAATAGCTAGACCCTGCCCTTAGATTGCCACGCCTAGCAGTGTCACCTGTGTGACAATGCAAAAAGCACATAGGAAATGAAAGGGGAGGCTCCTGCTTCCAGGCTATGACTCCAGATTACATTCAGCTGTAATCAGCTTAAGTCATAAACTCACCACTGCCCTCCACTATCTGTTTACTGTTAAAGTCTTTTTGCTGTACCTGGCCAAACACCTAAATTTACCAGAGGACCCTTTGATGTCCCTAAAAATGATAATTCTGACTTTGATATTAATACAGCACTCAAGATGCCTCCAGTGTTTCAAGCCCTTGTGCAAATTCTGGTCATAAGCATTTAGAGATCAATAAGGAAAGTATTTTAGATAGCTTACAGCAACAGAAAACTTTCCCTAAGTAAAAACTGACAATTTCGGAAAAGCATGGATTAAGATCCAATTGCTATTAGAATATCCCCATTCTAGAAATATAGAAACTAGGAAAAGATTCCTTTACAAGATTAAGTATTCCAACCTAAAAATTAGTTTAACCAAGGAGGAAATTTTTAACCCAATAAGTGTTTAAACAAAGGATGGGGAATTTATGGTAGGAGCCAGCCAGGAAGCAGAAAACCAGTTAGACTTGTTTTAGAGGTAGGGTGAGAAATAGGGAGCCACAGTAGTTAACTAAGAAAAGCTTCCTAGATGAAAGGAAACCTTCTTATCTGAGATCTGTGAGCTCAAAGACAAGAATTTCTCTGCTAAAGATACCTTATCTAATACCTAACATCTGGATGTTAGACTCTCCCTAAAAATCACTAAGAGAAGCTTTTCTCACTTTGTCAACTGACGATATATGACCCTCTAAATTGTTCTTTGTTTGAAAACTATATAATAGAAATGAAAATTCAGTAAAGTTGCAGCAGTTTCAAACCACTCTCTTGTGTGTTGGTCTGTCTGTCACTCGCCTAACTCATGCCTTCCTGGAACCAGAGCCCTGATTCCCCATGGTCTGTGGAGCTTCTCTGAGCCAGTCTGTGGCATTAGATCCTTGTCCCCCATGTGGGAGAGTGGCCAGGCTGTGCCCTAAAAAAAACAAAACAAAAAAAACAAAACAACAACAACAAAATACTCACCAATCTGATTTGACCCAAGATCAGGCTACATAATCCCTAAAATTCTAGGGCAGCCTGGAAACTCACCCTCTCCAAGAAACCCTATATAAACCCTTCTCCTGCTCACTTCTCACCTAAGCAGAGAAGACACCTTCCTGGGTTTCTCCCTCCCAATAAATCTCTTGTGTGAGGTTTGTTGTATGGTGTGAGTTTCTGGTTTTTCTTGTCTACTGACTGCCAGGATACTTTTCCATTTGAGCTGTTGTCTTTACAAGACTGATATTTGAAAATGGATCTGAAAAGCCCAGAAAGCATCTCTTTTTGTTTTCTTGAACTTTATGGATGCTTCAAAGTGAACACAAGTAACTTGCTTTTAAACATGCAAATACATGATAAGGGCCAAATTGAATAAGTTAATATATTCAATGTTCAAAGCAATATATAAATTTGTCAATCTATTCCTTACATTTAAAGAAAATGATCTTGGCCAGTGAACAGTGAGATGGCTCAGTGGATAAATAAGCTTATTGCCAAACCTTAGTTTGGCATAATTAGTCATTTGTCTATTTTTTAAGACTAAAAATTAGTTAATCACTAAAATGGAAAAAGTAAATATATCAATTCTATCCTGCTCTCTTTCAACACTATATAATGGAGTGGCTAACCTCTGGGCAGCATGGCATTTCCCTTGTCAGCTGTCAGCTGTTGTGACTGCCTGAAGGACAAGACTGTGGCTGTTAACTCTACTCCACTGGGGAAGGAAAAGGGCTCATGAGAACCATCTCTCTCTGATGTTATGTAGACACCTTAACAGTTGCTAGGGGCAAAGGAAGACATTTTCCCTTCAGCAGCTCTGGAAATTGCCTCAACACCTGAAAACAATCCTATTTAAACTAATTATTTCATTAAGCCAGATCTGAAGGAATCATCTCTCTCTCTCTCTCCTTTGTACCTGAGGTGAGAAGATATCACCTCAGAATAATTTCACACAATGCAAAATCAAACCAAACCAACAACAAAAACAAAGCAATGACAATAACTATAAGGACAAAGCCTGGAAATGAGAGAAATGTTGTGAATATGTGAAGAGAGGCCGCCTAGTGAATACAACACCTGGTGGATACAACACCTGGTGGATATAACACCTGCTTCTGGCAGTGAACCCCAGCCAGTCTGATGCACAGATTGCATGTCTGGGAAAAACGTTTCTCCTTTCCCTTTATGAAAGCTGTACCTTACACTGTGACCTACAGTAACACTGAAGGTCTATGGCATTGTCATTAGAATGCTATGTCCCCACAGTCATGATCTCCCTTTGACACGGAACACTTTCATTGAGGAGGGGAGAGGCTGACTCAGCTCAGGCAATGTTTCAGAAGAGAATCTACAGAAAAAGAAAGTAACACATTTTCAGTTACTTATAATTATGAATTATCTTTGTGAATATTAGTAACTCATAAATCATGAATATCAATAGTTTCTCTGTACCTCACCTCAGCAAAAGTCATAGAAGAAATCTTCATAAACTTCTCTATCAAAATGAATGTATACAAATAATTTATAGCTAAAATATATATAATTTTATATATAATTTACTAGCATAATATCAGAAATGAAATTCTAACTTTCATAAGTAATTAAATATAATTCTTGAAATCCAAATTTGTATTGAAAGTTCGTGAACAAAAGGATGAACTAGATAATTACTTCCCAAATAACTGAGTGATATTTTAATATGAAAAAAAAAACAAGTACAAGAAAAATTCATTAATCCAGAAGCACTTTCAAAACTTAGCGAGTAAAAAAAATTACACAAATAAACTGTTTAAAGCATATTATTCTTTCTATATAAGTGTGCTCTGTCCTAAACCAACCCTATTTCACTGAGATCAAAAGAACAAACAACAACTAGAGACTAAGCTCTTTGTAAGAGTGTGAAACAAGATGAAACATAATTACAGGTTTTTAATTAAGTATTTCACGAGAGTAAAAACTTAAAACAAAACAAAGAAAACTTACAGGATATCACTGAATTTAACAACGAAAATCTTCCCAGGATGTAACTGTATTTAACAAAAATCTTCCCAGGATGTAACTAAATTTTAACAATGAAAATCTGGAAGTTCCTGTTTTATGTAGGCATCTTTAGTTTAACAAAAGTTAAAACTGCTCGCTTTATGGTGATCGGGTGCATTGGCAATCTCTGAGGTTAAGGTTTTTTGATAATATTCCGCCATGTTTTGGCTTGTCTGAAGAGGAAATCCTTCATGGCTCAGCTGTACTGCAGTTCTGTTCTTCCAGCAAAGTGTCTCATCAAAACCTGGGAGCCAAATTCGAGGTGAAGAGTGACATGTGGTCGAACGTCTTTGCAGTTGAAAATATTTTTGATACCCACTGTCTGAATGATAAAGAGATATAATTTGAAACGGATAAAATATGTCAATCCAAAATTTTCTCCCAAAGTTTTCAATCAGCTTAGATTTCAGTAGACCTCAGTTATAAATTTTCTTTTTCTAAATTTATACCTTTGTGTCCACAGGCAAAAATGGTCAAGGAGTTTGGTATCCAAAGAAAACCCTGGAGCAAAGAAGTCATTAAATTCCTTTGAGTCACATGTGCTTTGAATTTAAGGGTAAAGTATTTCATGTTTGGTGTTTAAAACAGGATTCTTAGTGCCCTTCTTCCTTCAGAAGGAGGTCACTTAGGCATTAATGTTGGAAGAAATTATTATATTTTAATTCCATGCACAGAGCATCTCAGGGCTGAAATAAAAATGGAAAAGCCACCTTTCCCTTGAACATCTTCATGGTTTGCAGTTTCTGTGCCTGAAATTTAACACAAGGACTCTCATGTCTTCAGCTGTTGTTGTATCTCCCCTTGGTCCCTTTCTCGGCATGAAACCTGACTCTGTTTCAAAGATAATACCTTTAAGGCAGGGAATATTCCTGTCACTAATATCAAACAAATTCACAATGTGGAATGGACACCCCACAGTTTAAGAAAGAAGAAATTGTGCTAGTGTACCCAGAAGGAATTGGCAAAGACTTCATAAAACAGAGCAAAGTCAATGAATGGGACGCCTCCTTCGGCACATCTGCAAGCCAGCTGCTATTTTCACGAAGTATGTTAGAGACAGGAGTGGAAAGAACATGCCTTTGCCAACTGTGAGTCTTAGCTGTTATTCTTCAGTCTACATGCAGCATGCGGTAGGAGAAGAGTAACCTCTAAACTTTTTGGAGAGATGAGATATGTCCAAACTTGCCACTGAGGTAAACCAGTAAAGAAAAGGTACAAAAATAGAATGAACTTAGACCTTTTAAAAAAAAATCTCATTCTGATCCTTGCTTGTACATTGGAGGACACGGCAGCTTGTAAATGTGGCATAAAATAAACAGACTGTCATTTAGAAATATAACACTCACTCACCCTGGAGGCCTGATGAAAGTTCAACCCAAGCACAGGGTCTGGGAGTTTGGCCAAGAAAATGATCTTATGGGGTCTAAAGCTTGATTTGTGTCTCCCATAATGTGAGCTGGCATTCATTGCATTGTAATTGATCTGCAGATAAGAAGAAATTATTTATGGCATAGTTAAGTGGGAGGGAAGGTATACACTGTATGTACATATGGGAGAACTGAGGGTCTCTGGCAGAATCACAAGTCATCAAGAGTCCTTTGATGATGGATGAGACCTCAGAGGTGACCTGCTATATTGGGAGTTCATCCAGTGCTGTGTGTCCAGATTTGTAACTGACTCTTGGTGCACACTTCGATTATAAATGGCATGAAAGCATGTGTGTTTTCCCTCCAATGGCTAAAATTGTCTGGACACTGAAGCATTTCATTTTCTAAGGTGGTTTTAAAAAGTAAATTCTCAGAGATGTGAGTTATTGGTTTTGAAAAGAGAAATAAGACTGTTTTCTCTTTTGATGCTACTACATAGTATAGTTTTCCAGGAAAAATAAAGTATATAGTTCTTCCTAACATGTTTAGTATAAAACTCTCTTATTTGGGGCAAAGAGAAAGAAAAGAAGGGAGTGAGAAGAGAGGAAAGGCAAGAGGGAAGGGAAACAGGGAGGAAGTGAGGGGAAAGGAAAAGGAAAAAAATGACTAGTATCTGGGGGCTTTGGGGAGCTGGTGGGTGACTACATGGAGAGCTTTCACTCACACACAGGCATGCCGCTACTTTTCAAATGGCCCAAGAGTTTCCATGTAAAGTTCACACCACATATTTTGCCAGGCTCACCAGTATCCCCAGACAGAGCTGGCATCTTCAGTCAAAGTCCTTTCAGAGACACAGGTTTCTCCTATTCCCTGGGGCAGGCCATCTCAAAGGCCTCCTTCCCAGTAAGCTAGTTGTCTTAAAAATCCTCACTTAAAAATCCAACTACTTCACAAATGGGAGAGGCTCACCTTGGTTCTGAAGTTCTGGGGCCGGGGGGGGGGGGTTGGCTTTATTTACAGAGCCATGAACTAGGAATCCAGAACTTAAGACTTGGCTCCAGACCAATTTGTAGAAACAGACATCCTTCCAGCTTAGAAGGCCATGAAGAGCCTTGGCAGCCTCTTGCTAGTTTGTTCCTGTTTCGTGTAATTCATTCATGAAGTTTTCTCTCTGTAAAGCTCACCTGTCCACTGTTGAAGCCCAAACAATGATCTCAAAAATATAAAGTTTACAAACCTTTAAAGTATACTATTAATTCAAAATGTAGTTGCCAAAAATGGCACTTTTCTTTGACTTTTGAATAAAATAAATAAGATAAATAAATAAATAATATAAATTTCTTTGTCATCTCAAGTCTTGCTCATCACCTCCATCCCTGAAGGCATGGGTTCTCACAATTTTTATGCCTCTCCTCAGATTAAATATTTATTTATTGTGTCTGTGATGTGTACATATGCATGTACCATGTGTGTATGTGAAAGTTTGAGATCAGCCTGCTGAGTCATTTGACCCTTACCACTTATAATGACAGCACTGATAGATATTACAAATGGATATTTCATAAATAGAGAGCATATGATACACATACAAATCATATCAAACTGTACACATGCTTCTGGCGTTAGCTAGTTTCTCTCATGGTTGTTTTTAATGTCCTATTCAGATCAGCATAGTTCATTTAATAGTTTGGTAGCTCCCTTTTTTAATAAATTAAAAAAATATGTGTGTATGTGTATGTCTATGTCTCTGAGGCCAAAAACAGATGCTGGCTACCCTGGAGCTGGACCCTACGTGTGCACAGAGGATTGGATTCTTGTTTTAAACAGCATGGTAAAACTCTTTGCTGAACCTTCTCACTAACCCCAGTCCAGTGGCGCTCTCTCTCTCTCTCTCTCTCTCTCTCTCTGTGTGTGTGTGTGTGTGTGTGTATGTGTGTGTATTGGGGGGGGGTCAAACTCATGGCCTTTTATGTATCAATCATGTGTTCTACCACTGATTTTCCAGGTTCAGAGGTTCTTATTCTCTGATGTTTCATATCTGAGTGAAGCTAATGAGCTCCTTCCTAGAGTAAATAAGTTTTCCTTAATGTGTGATACAGGATTCCAAAGGAGCTAGCCATGTTTGATGATGAACAAATTATAATGCAGTAATATTAAAAATAGATTGAGTAACATCTAATGGTAAATCTCTAGTGTTCTCATGAGGACAGAGTGATGAGTGGACACAGAATTTGGAGATGTTAGTGACAATGGAAAGATTACGTGAACAATCTCCTTTGGCTCAAAATCTTGGCAGGCCACTTCCTCAGTTCTGTTGCTAGACTTGATAAGAATGGAAATGATAAATGTTCATTTGATGTTTAGTGATGATAATGATGAAATTTTATTTCCACTCAAGTACAAGGGACTTCTGACATGTTCACATCTTCTATAAGCTAAAATTCCATTAATTGCCCTTGCTTTCTTCTCCTCTCTTCAGTTTTTACAGCAAGGCTCATGAATTTTTAGTCTAGGAAAAGTTTGTGATTTAGTTAAATTAACTTTATTACTTCTGAAAATGCTGCCTATTGTTTAAAGAAGGACATTTTTAGATTCCAATTCTTTAAAATGTCACTTTTTACTTTTAGGGTTGATTAAATGCACATGAGCAAAGTAAGCAGGGACTTGATTTTTCTCTTCTGTGGTGGCTTATTTAATTCTCAAAGATAACATTCTGGCATTTTTATTGTACCCTTCAGACATCATGAGAAGTTGTCCCTTCATCACTGACATCCAGGGCTGAGTGCCCCCTCTTTGAGACAGCCTGGACTTTCCAAATACCTGTCACCCTTGTATTAACAAAACATTTTCACATTTAAGTTTTCTTACATATTGTGAGTTGATCTGTTACTTCCAAAGATTATGATCAGTTTGAAGATGGGGATCATACACGTTTTTGTTCTTCTCTCTCTTTTTTCAGTAATACCCAGCTGAGCATTGATCACATGGGAAGCACCCAGTGAATTTTTGCTGTAACTGAAATTAGTGTGTTATCATGGGTTTTACTTTGAAATGTTTTCTAGTCTTAACAGAGGGTTTAAAATGTATCTTAGCCTAAACTCTGTGATAGACCCCCACTTTTCTAATTAGTGTTTTAGCATACCACACATTTTCATGTTCTATATTCCAATATATATTACCTTCTAAATAGTGGCTGCAATTTCCATGAGCCACACACAGAAACCCCATCTTTTTCGGCATGTAAGATAAAAATTACCTCCGAGAGGGAAAAGGAAGGAAAGAGACCTCTCTGCCCCCGTAGTCCAGCTTGTCACCTGCCTGTCTGTCTCCAGGGCTAGGTCCTCATGCAGTCAGAACATGCACAGACTATCTGGCTGAGAGGACCCAAGGGAAGCAGGGCTGTCTTGTTATGCTCCCCTTCTCAGCTCAATTAAACTCCCCCTTGCTTTAAAACTCTGAAAGTGAAAGTCAAGGAAACTTCTTCCATTAATACCTAGAATCACTGTAACCATTACAGAGTTCTCTCAGCACCTGGCAATTCTATGCTACTAATCAAAATGTAAACCAGAGATGTTGTCACTGTAAAATAAAACATGTATCCATTTTTCTTAATCAGAAGCCACTTTTCCTAAAAAAAAAACAAAAAAAACAAAAAAACCCCACCCTTTATACCTTTTATTTTAAGGTAACTTTAGACTCACAGAACTTCATAAAATAGAGTGGCGTTTCTGCATCCTCTTTACTCAGCTGTCTCTAATGTTATATTGAATCAACTAGAACTAAGGCATGCACTTTGTACCACATTTCACAGCTCACGGACTTTTCCACCATGCCCCTTTCTCTTCTGGGATCCCAGAGCTGTGAGGTATTTTCTCTTTATGGCCTATTCTGTGGTAGCTCATTTGTTACTTTGTCTTTCATGATCTTGAAGTTTTAGGGGAGGACTGCTCACTTATTGTGAACATTTGCCTGGATTTTTCTTGGTACTTGATCAACATGGAATATTTACCAAGAATCCAGATCAAATGGCCTACTCTGTGCATTATGTCAAGAACTATATCAAGTGGATTATATCAAGAACAATAGCCTTCACAGGCGATATTAACCTTGATCCTTTGTTCATGTGGTACAGCCTGTGTCACTTGTTTCTTTGTTCTGTGTGTTTGTGTGTGTGTTGATTTCTTCCATTTTAAATATACTGCAAAACATATTTTCACCGATCTTATATTGAGAGTGTGAAAATAATATTTTTCTTGAATTCTTTTTCCACTATATTCTGCATGCATTTGTAAAAATTTCCCTGAATAATTATTACTACATTATTCTAAGGGTATTTCTCTCATTTTTTGCATGTTTGCATTAGTGTGGTTTCATTTACAGATTTTCAGTTTTGATTTTTGGGTTGTAATTCAATGTTATCATTACATATTTTATTCCTCCATGTGTTTCAGCCTTGGCCTCTAATCTCTGCCATGTGGGACCTGGGTCTTTTGAAGTGTCCTGTCTTTGGGAACTAGCTTTGTCATTTGTAGCAAGATGTTTCAGGCTCATCATTTCTCTGCATAGGTCATGAACCAATGATATTTCAAATTTCCATTATTTGTGGTTGGTCAACAACATTTAGAAATTAAAATGCAGATGACAATATGGCCCCCTCTTTGCTCAAGACAAGCATATTACATACAATGTTTGTCTCTGACCATGATGTATGTAAGCTATTTGAATCCAACAGTTGCTGCTCCACCCTAGTTCTATGACTAAAATACAATAATAGACAACAGCTATGGGTGTGTTACATAAAGCTTTACAGAAATAGGTGATGGCCAGGATTTGATTCTTGAGACAATAGGCTGCCACCTGGGGTGCTAGAATGGCAAGCCAGCAGCTGATTTTCACATTTTAAAACACGTTACAAAGCAAAGCCACATTTTTTTTCAATTTCTCTGGTGCATAATGGCCAAATCTACAGATATAATTCCAGATGAAATTATTATTTTTTTTTTCCATTACCTTTTAAAAGCTTGTTTCTTCATGCATTAGAGTTTCCTAATACTAACTGTCGCATTTAGGGTTTCTATTTCTGGAACAAAATTCCTTGATCAAGCAACTTGGGGAGGAATGAGTTGATTTGGCTTACACTCAGGAAGCTCATTCCTCACGGCACATTGAGGGCAAAATCCTGGAGGCAGGACTGATACAGAGGCCATGGAGGGGTGTTGCTTACTGCCTTGCTCATCATGGCTTGCTCAACTTGCTTTCTTATAGAACCCAGGATTATCAACCAAGGCATAAGACCACCCATAATGGGCTGGACCCTCACCTCTTGCCCATCTATCACTAATCAAGAAAATGTCCTAAAGGGTTGTCTACAGTCTGATTACATGGAGGCACTTTTCTTAATTGGGGTTCCCTCCTCTTATGACTACAGTTTCTGTCAGGCTGACACGAGACTATTAAAAAATTCTGAAAGCATCCAGACAATTCCAAAAAATCAAAGCTTTTGGTCCTTTATACTTAAAAACTTAGTTGTCACTGATTGTTAGTAAATTCTATATATAAATGACAAAAGGAAGAGATGTCTCTTTTGAGTCTCCATTTATGTAACCAGCATATGTCAATGTAAAAATCTTCCTGTAATGTAGGGAGTCTTTATCCCACCTGCCAGCTCCCAAATAACCACATGAAGATATCTTATTAATTATGAAAGCTTGGCCAATAGCTTAGGCCTATTTATAACTAGCTCTTACAATTCAAATTAACTCATTTCTATTAGTTTACATGATACCACATAGCTCACAACTTGTTGTCTCATATTCGTCGTGTCATGCTTCCTCTGCATTCAGCTGGCAACTCCACGTTTTTGTTCCCAGGATCCTCTCTGCTCCAAAAATCCTACCTAGCTATTGGCTATTCACCTTTATATTAAACCAATAATGGTGACATGTATTCATATATACAAAAAGTTTATTCCTTAGCACTGTAAAGACAATCTTAAGTTCCCAAGAGTCATTAACCTAATGTCTTTGAAAGGACAACGTTGCTTTAAGGATATCCTACTACATACAATTCCCTTTACCTAACCCAGGCCTGTTAAATAAACTTGTCATTTTTACAATCAGCTCAGGCAAAAAAGTTTCATACTCTGTCCTTGGAGACCTAGACATAACCCATGCAGTCTCTGGGGTCACCGTGTCTCTTCAGGAGGCCAGGATGCACGATTTGATAGTCAGAGCTGTCATTATCATCCAGTGTGGTGCATGCCTCTGGGGTGTCCTACTGCTCAAGGGTCTGTGCTGCCCATTCTCCCTCATGCCAATTATAACTTCTATGAAGGCATAGGAAATGGAGAAAGATTTATCAACACCATTCCCAGCCCTATAATGAGCATTTTCACTTATTATAACTGACTAAATATGTGCAGACTGACCCTTAGGGCCTCTCGCCACCTTCTTCCCATCCCTCTGGAAATCAAGGCCAAGATTCAATCTTCATTTCAGATTTCCTGGCTCTCAACTTGTTTCATTTATTTCCCTATGTGTTCCATCTTTATCTGGGCTGTGGTAAATGTCTTTTCCCTTTCTGTGCTCCACTGCTTGTCTTCCTCATATGGTGCACATTAGGATCTGATTGGATTTCCCATTCCCAGACTCCATCAGTATAAATACACAGCTTGGAGACCAAAGGGCATGGCCCCTCAAGCCTTGCAAATGATCCAGGAATTCAATGTTATTTGTTTTGTTACTTTACAATATTTTTTGTATCCTATGCTCCCCTTGTGTTCAATGAGTTTTTATTATTTGTGTCCACTATAAGCAGAAACAGTGACATCTGTTGGCCTGTTTTCTGAAATATGTCAAGGCTCATACCTTAACACACTGATAGGAAAGGCAGAATGATGCAAAAAAATTCCTCTTTTCTTTCAGCCAGGGTCTCATGCAACCCAGACCGATTTTGAACTGATTAGACAAGGATGTCCTAAAACTTCACTTTTCTTGCTTCTACCGGCTATGTGCTGGGATTATAGGTGTTTGACACCATGTCTTGATTGAGCTGTTCTGGAGTAGAACCTAGGGCTTTTGTTCTTGCTAGGCATACTGATCTACCTCTCCAGCCCAAGATTTCAAAGTTAGCTTTGGGCTTTTCTTTTTGCTGGTATGTGGAGGCAGTTCACACACTGCACAAATAATCTAATTGCTTCTGTAATATTAATTTGCAATGAAAGCAGCATTGACATTTTAATAATGTCAATAACTGTAAAGGATCTGACACTTCAAAACTAATGATTTACTCAAGGCATTTTTCATGATGCTGGTGAAAAACTTGTGACACCAGGGGCAGGACAAAGACGTGGTAGATCAGGAAACTTGCATATCCTCTTTCAGGTTCCAATATATGATAAAGAGAGTCCAGCTGAAAGCTGCACACTCATGTGATTTTTGTCACATTTAAGTATAGTGAGTTAATAAAAGCAAAACGTTTAAAAAAGAATTTATTTTCTTTGTTATTTGCTACATAAATATACTTGGACACAAAGTTCATTCTTCACCTTTGTGCTCTACAACTTGTAGGGATACAGGAGACTTGCAAGAGCCAAGGACCTAAATGGACCAACACACCTTCTCTTTATGCTTTTAACCTTTCTGGCCTAGCTTCTGTGTTCTGGATGAACTTTTTAAAATTAACATGATTAATATTGTTTTCTGTACAGAAAATCATGTTTTTCTTAGTTAGTTAGAGGCAGCTTTATTTCTGATACACATGTATTTAATTTTTCCTTTTATTTTGCGTAGACTTGAATTCCCAAGCTTTTTGGGATATGAGTTCTGAAAATTAACATTCTTGTTGTGTTTCTAATCTTTGAAGAAATATATTCTTTTATTGTCAGTAGTAATCACACTATTTAATTTCAGTTTGTAAAATCATGGTAAAATATTCAATTGACTATTTTAAAAATACTTACACCAATATGGTCAATGCAGCCTCAATATTTTAACCATCATACTTAACCAGCAACAGCCATTCTTTCCATTAATATACTCCATGTATAAGTACTAAAAGATCAGAAAGTAAAGAGTGCAGAACGTTTTAAATATTATATAGTAATAATGTAAATTAAAAGACTATCAAATATATAGAAGTAAGACCTTAGGATAAGTAACTTTATCTAAGGTAAGGACTGAGTTTATAGACTGAGAGCCAAAAGAATAGTTTATGAAAAAAACTTCTGAACTATTACTCCTATACATATCTGCCACAAGGAAGGGCAATGAAGACACAAAAATGCAGCAAGGTGCTAGAAAATATTTGCAAACCAGGCAGCCAACAAGGAGCACTCTTTAGGAACACAGAAATAACTCTCTATATCATCAGTTCTCATTATTAAATCTAACTTGACCCTATGAGATAGCTCAGGAGCTCAGGGCACTTTCCTCCAAGTCTGATGGTTTGAATTGAGTCTACAGAACATACATGATGCACACAGAGAGAGCTACCTTCTACAAGCCATCCCCTGCCATGCCACCACAGCAATTGTAGTTCTTCTGAGCGAGGGATGTTGGGATTGACACACAGCACCACTTCAGGTTCTGCAGACAAGCCTTTATTCCTCTTTCTCACATAGTATATATAGCCTTCAGCAGGGGAGGCTGAGCCAGTAAAAGCAGGAAGCTCTCACTGCAACTCACATGGCTTAGAAAATAACAGATTGTTCCTGTTTTTGTTCCTGTTTTCAACCAACCACAAGAGTGCAAAACATATCAAGTGGGGGTACGAAGGCCTGTCCTCAAGGGACCCAACAATCCCCTGCTCTCCAAACATGCACATGGCTCATAGGTGTGCACCATATGCACCTCTCTCAAATGAGTAGCTAAATGCAAAAATACACTTTGAAAAGGGTATGCTGAGGGAAGGAACCTGACACCGAAACAATGTGTTGAATAACCCTGCGGAAAGAAATGAATTAATTGGAAAATACACAATTTTAAATTCAGTGGATAAAAGAAAACACAAAAAAGATCATGTCACTCCGTTGATCAAAAAGAATTCTCATCTACCTCTTAGAACAGTGTATCTTACAACACTCAGCTCCATTGACAACCAAAGCCATCTTGCTCTTCACCATCAGTTTACGCACTAAAGAAAAGCCTCTGTGCTGGCTGCTCTCACTTCTCCTAACACTTCTGTCTCTTCTACATGGCTCTGTATCTTTCAAGTTTTCCCTCAAGTGTTGTTTCTTCTGAGGGATTGCTGATCACCCTAGAAATTACAGGTACTCCTATTTCCACTTTTTGAATATCTTCACTTGATTACTGAGGGATGCTAGCAGGCCCAAGCAAGTGCTGAAGCTGAGTATTTCCCTTTTACCATTCTATCCTTTACTAAAAACTGTTAGATTGCATTTTGAAAGCTAGCCCTCGAGGTCCATTCCCTTATTTGGCCACTTCTTCCTCCTGAGGATGATGATCAAGGTCCAGCTATGAGAATATTAAAGTTTAGCAATCAGAAGCCCCCCATTTGCTACCCAGATTAACATGCCAAATCAAAACAAACCAAGTCATCCTAATGAGGGGTTCTCCCTTTTTCTTTAAAAACTGTGATTTGCCTTTGGACCACATCTGCCTCTATTTTATCCAGAGGCAGTCTTTTGTGTCTCTGAGACAAGTATCCCTCCTGCTTCCCTTGCCCTCCTTCTCCCCTCTCTGTTGTCTCCTGTCCCCTGTCTTTGTCCCTCTGAGACAAATAAATCTCCTTTGTGCTGAAAGCATCATTTTGGTGTGTCCCGTGCTAACTCTGGTCTTTTCAATTATAATCCAAATTTGCATGATTTGCTTATTAATTTAGTTGAAGTTCCAGATCCCAAATAAAGCACACAGTCTTCGGGAGGGTTCAAAGACACAGACAGTCTCATAAACAGAAAAATAAAACTGCACACTTTCTTACAAGGCAACTCAATGCTGTTTATTGGATGCACTGTACATAGACCTGTTGTGGGATATTTGTACATTGTGTGAAAATTTACTGCTGTGGTTGGCACCATAAAAAGTTGAACAGTCAATAGCTCTGCAGGAGGTATAGGTGGGACTTCTGGGCAAAGACAACTCTGGGAAGAAGAAGACAGAGTTGCCAATCAGACCTGTACGAAGCATTATGGGCAGTATGGAGAGATGAGGTAATGAGCAATATGACAGAAGATAGATTAAAACACGTGGATTGGTTTAAGTTATAAGAGCTAGTGGGAAAAGCCTAAGCTAAGGTTGAGTTTTCATAATTAATAATAAATCTCTATGTCATTATTTAAGAGCTGGCTGATGGTAGAAAAAGACTCGTTACAGAGACTCTTTAAGTTTATTATCTTTGTGACAAATGTGCATCCTAAAGGAGCTATATATGGTATACAAAGAGAAGAATTTATAAGAATAAGCATTATAGTATTAATTCTATAGTATTAATTAATCATATTCTGTTGTAGGAGGAACAGGCTGCATCCCACTGCCTGGCTAGCTTACACCTGAAATAACCACACAGAAATTGTATTAATTAAAATACTGCTTGGCCCATTATCTCTAGCTTATTATTAACTAACTCTCACATCTTGATTTAACCCATTTCTACCAATCTGTGTAACACCAGAAGATCGTGGCTTACTGGGAAAGATTCTAACCAACGTCAGTCTCAGGCAGGAGCTTCATGGCATCTGCTTGTCTGTCCTTCCCAGCATTCATTTCTGTCTATTCTGCCTATCTAATTTCTGCCCTATCAAAAGGCCAAGGCAATTTCTTTATTCAATCAATGAAAGCAACACATAAAGAGAAGGACCTCCTACACCAATAGTCTCGGATTCCAGAACAGACTAGATTGGTCACTGTTGATGTAAGTTAGTCAGTGGTTACTGTTGTTAGGGTCTGGAATCAAGTACATGAACACTCACACTACATAGCTAAACACTGGAAAATTATAAATTAGATGTTTCTTTTTTTCATTTACAAAGATACATCAGTTACAACTGAAGTGACAGGGAAACAAGGGAGTAAAACAGAGTGCTGTGACACTCAAGTTCTACAGGATAAGACTCTTCATGCTTCTTTAAAGCCTCTTTCACCATGGCTGCTTGAAACTACATTCTGTTCTGTCCAGTCATGGGGCTCAGCTTCATTACCAGAGCACTCTGTTTTTTTCTTCATGCAAATTCTTCCTTCGATTTGAAACATTTTTTTTTTAAATTTCTGATTTCTTTCAAGTTCAGCTTCAGTGTCCTCTTCCTAACCACTACGTCTGATAGGCCCTAAGAATAAATCATTCTCTGTACTCACCATTTTATTTTCCCATTTATAAACAGTGTCTTTCATGGTAGAGAGGACCATGGACTGTTTTTTCCTTCAATAGAGAGTGAGACACATAAGAACACAAAAGTCAGCTTTACCCACCTGTCACATCTGAGCCTGTGCCTTGCCCCAAGTGGGTATTCCACATTTAAGAACATAGAATTGCCTCAAGCCAGAGAAGCAGCTAACGTAATTATGAAGTTTAATCCCTCTCTCCTCTCCCCTAAATCCAATACTGCAGTCTCACATACAACTCCATAGCAGGCCACCTGCTGCAGTCCCTCCTTCCCCTCTGCCTCCACATCTAGTGAGTCATGTCGACCTTCCCCAGCCTTCTCCACTCAGCCTGTTATCCCAGCTGCTAAGTCCTGGCCATTCCTGGGAGCTCAACACTCATACTTTCCAGAGAAACAAGTAAGCTAGTGAAGCAAGTAGGTGAGCTTCAGATCTCTACTCTCCCTCCATCTTATCCCATCCTCCATTTCAATCCTCAACTCTGTAGCAGATCTCCCGTTGTGGCCTCTCCTCATTCTCTAGCCCCATCCCCCGGTTACTAAGCAGATTCTAGTAGAACACC
>JAQHUG010000106.1:2810470-2838316 GCA_028555095.1 Dicrostonyx torquatus | reverse complement strand
AGTGTTCTTGATGGAAAATGGTACTTTCTTGATCTTGGGCGGTGTCATTGTTTAACTGGTGATGTTATCTTTTCAAATGAGGTGCTTTATTTTTAAAACACAGAACTTTTCTTGGTTATGGATTAGTTTTAAAAGTCATTGCGGTGTAATTATTTCTGTGTGTACACGTGTGTGCATGTGAGTGCATGCGTGATAAGTGTGATATCAGGTGCCTGCAAGTCATGGTATATGCATAGAGGACAGCTTTCAGCAATCAGCTCTTTTCTTCCTTGGGTTCTGGGGATTAAATTCAACTCACCAGACTCTTAGCATAAGGACTGTTATTCCTCAGAGTTCTCTCACTGAAACCTCTTGACATATTTATTCAATGAGTATTTGTTAGTGTCTATTTTGTGCTAACATTATTAGGGTGTCGAATGAGGAATGTGGGGACAGAAAGATCAATACTCTTCTTCACACAGCTCTGTGAGTTTAGCAGGGTCTTGGGTATGTAGCCTGCCACCCAAAGTTTAAGTACTTCTCTCTTTAACACAGCAAAAACCATGGTTAAGTGCTTCCTTTATTAAGTCAGTGTTTCCTGATGTTTCACAGATTACTAACTGAAACACGCATGGGAGTTAGCATGTGCAAGCATAACCTCTCATCGTCTTGTAATATTGTTTTTGAAATGGGTACATATATTGTCTCCTACGATTGACAATATCTCATCTTTCAGCTGGAAATTACTTTATGACTTATTCTTGCTACTTCTAGGTCAGCAAAATGTTGTTGAAGATGTGTTCTGTGGTTTTATTAAGTTGTGATTTAAATGTTACTTATGAAAAAGAAGTCAAGTATGGAAATTTGGTGTCATATAGCATGACTGACTGCATTAATTTTATTTTCAACATGGTAGTATTGCTTTAAGCAAACATATTAAAAATAAATTTTGTAAGATGTTCTCTTCCCATAGATAACTATCATTAACAGTTTCTGTTAACCTTTCCAAAATTTTAGTGCATTTATTTTGCATAAATGGTATCTTATTATATACTTCTGTTTCTTAACTAATGTACACATCATATGCCTTACTCCATTTTAAAATGTAAAAACTATCCCTTCTCTTTTGAATGTATACATTCTATTCCACTCTAAGAGTGTACTGTGATTCACTTAATCAATATATTATTCATTGATATTTAAGCTTATTCCAAAAAATTTTGCATTTATAAGTTAGTGCTGGCATATATATACATATATATGTTTTATATATATATACATATATACTTGCATATTTCTTAACTAAATATACATTTTCAGCAATAGAATAATTTCAGAAGTGGATTAAATTATATTCAAATTTAAAATTTGGAATTTCTTTCCAGATTGCCCACTAAAATGCATAAACCAATTTATTCAACCAACTCCAAGATAAATGGATTTTTAAATTTCTTAAAACCCTTGTTAGTGAGAATTGCAAATCTTTCTAACCATCATCCGTTCAGTATTTTTGCTTCAGTTTGTATTTATATATTTAAAATAATCATTTTATATACTAACGTACTGCTTGCCTAATCTTTTATCTGGTCCATTGTTTTTTTCTTTTATTTGCTCGTAGATAATAAGGCTTTGTCATGTGTTGCACAGATTTGTTAATTAATATCTTTTATAGGAAGTGTATAGGAGTCATGTACCGTCAAGCACGAAACCAATTTAGTGCTAATTTCATCTTTAGATAACTCTCTTCAGCTTTGGTTTAACAGCAGGTGATCAGAATAGTACTGTAATATCAAAATGGAATGCAGAGAGAGTTGAAAGGCTGGAATGAAAATAATATTTTTCAGAGTCTCTGCCAATCTCAGTTTACATATTTGTAAATAAACAAAAAAGCAGAGCAAGCTCAGACACATAGAGAGCCTTCACAGGTATGAGGTGTGCCCATGAATATGCTAAGTATGCTACTTGAGACATAAGTAAGCTTCTCTGATTACAGACATCCAATACATTGTGTGAGAAGTCTGTTGAATCCAGACTTCTCAGAGCTGGTAAATTTATTTTCCTTTTGAAACGGTCCATGTTGGATTCCAGGATTGTTGTCATATCACAAGATCCTTAAAAGTAGGTGGCAATGTTTAAGGAATCACAATTACAAGTGGCCCCAGTGCTTGGGATGCAAGAATTCTTACCAACTCCTGGTATCTAACCTGACGACAGAGACACTTATGCTCCCCTCTATGGCTGGCTGTCAGACTGAAAGACTGGACCCCTGGAAATAAGAATTTCCCAAGCAGTCTCCCACTTGGAGACAAAATGGCTGAAACCTTAGAGTCAGTCAGGAAAAAGACTTGTCTCCTGGAGAAAGATTTTACAATGTATCACTTGCTCTTGAAGAGAATCTTAAGAGTGGTGGCAATGCTGAGCAGGGGACCACACTGAAGATGGCTTAGTGGCAGATGTGTTGCATATCTCCCTATTCATATTTAAGTCCCACCCTCACGTCAGTATTTCAAACAGAGAGTAAGGGAGTCGGGGTCTCACTGGATCACTTTGTTCCTTTTCCCAATGTGCCACCTTGAATAAATCTTCCCTTTATGCTTTTTACTCTTTAAAATGATTTTTCGAGGCTTATTTTCTGTCTAGAGGTGTTTTGTCTTTATGAGCACCACAAGCATGTCTGCGGCCCAAGGAGTTTGAAGGCACCAGATCCTCTAGAACTGGACTTAGGGGTGGTTGTGAGCCACCACGGCTGCTAGGAACTAAACCGGGGTCCTGTGCAGGCGCAGCAAGTGTTCTAACTTCTGATCCATCACCCCAGCCCCTCTTTCCATTTTGAATTTGACTCTTTCATTTATAATTTGTGGCTGAACCTTGCTTCTTGGGCACAAGCTTCAACCTCTAGATCTGGCATAATTTAACTTTCCTTTTAAGGTCTGCCTTTTGTACTTTGTATTTGGGAAATTCTTTTCCTTAAGGAAAAACGCAGTTCAGTTTTTGAGAGGCCTTTGTCATTTGTTTATCATGCTGCGGTGTAATCAGACTGCTGCTTCTCATTCTAAACAGTCTGAGACATCCTGTGTCTGTAGTTGAAAAGTTATTTCAAGCTTTCCCTCCTGTGATCTCTAACTTGGTGGAAAAAAAACCCTAAGATTTCCCTTCTGGTTTTATTTTTGCTTCTGTTTTACTTTCTGTTCCAGTCAACTCTGGCTACTGTAACAAAATACCATAAACTATCTAGCTTCTAAGTCATAAATAGAATTTTACCTCTCATGGTTAGAAAAGCCAGGAAGGCCATGGTTCACTTTCTGCTACTCACTTGGTCTTCACGTGATGAAGGGACACTAATACTGGGTATGAGTCATCCCTATTAACTTGACTGCAGGTGGAATCACCCAGATGGCATAGTGCTCGGCATCTTTGTGAGCGCGTTTCTGGGGAGGAATAACTGGGGAGGGAGACATTTCTCCAGCATCTACAGCATCTCTCAACAGGAGATCCAGATGTAAAGACGCCTCAGAGAAAAGCAGATCTGTGAATGAACTCTCCAGAGGTTTTCTTGTCTTTCCGCCCAGGATAGGGAATGCTGAGGTATCTAAAATCTTGGAATGGTCTGTTGCTTGCTTCTTTCCTCTGCAGCTTGCAGATGTCTGTTGTAGAACTAAGCACCCATCTGCAATGGCATAAAACATTCTAATAAACTCTACAAGTAGATAATATAAATATATTCTATTGATTTTGTTCTTGTCTAGGTATAAAGCAAAAACGTTTACCAAGAAGTGAGGCTATTGCTATGATGAAAATGGCAACGTGGTTTGTTTTTCTATAGGAATGGTTGGTGTGAGGGCTGTAGAAAATTTTTGTTGAAGATTAAGAAACCTTGAAATGCTATACACTTAGTTTAATGACAAACTGGGGTGATTATAAAAGACTACCAAATAGTTATCTCAAAGTTCATACATGCTGATAGAAATGAATTCAGTGAAAGCCCAGCTTATATTTCAGAAGAGTAAAAGTCTATCAGAATTGCTGTTGAGGCTACCCATATTACATCAGGCAAATACTCTGAATGCATTGAGGTCATGCCTTGTGAATTTGAGTGTGCCTAAGTTCAAAAGTAATACACTAATTTGTTTGGGAAAAGAAAGTTCAAGAGAACATAGTATTCAAGCTATGTCATGATTATAGTAATTGCTCTCATTCTGGCTTATCAAGAAAGAAAATAGCTACTGCAGCAGAAGGACATAAAACGGGCAGTTTGCTGAGAAAGGGAGTCTGAGCAGGTTAAGTGTTGGAAGCAAAGTTGTGGCATAGCATCAACCAGGTTTAAAAAGATCAGCGCCGTTAGAATAAAACCATGGGCTGTCCTCTGGACAATAGGAAAGGTGTCCTGAAGGCAGCACCACATCCAAAGAGAAACCCTCAGTATGCTCAACTGAAAAACTTTCCACAAGAAAGCCTCTAGGATATTTTGCTTGAGCAGGGTCTCCTATAATATGTCTCATGTTCAGATTTGAAGGTACATACATAGAGGCTTGTGCAACTTTCGAGGTAGCGGCAGAATTGGTATTGCCCATGTGGTACTGCTTTTGTGGACATTCAAAATAGAGGCAATATGGGATCACAGAACCTTGTACAAAGTTTCAGTTATTCACTCAGGCCAGTCAGCTTGAAGCAGGCGAATATTTCTTGCACGAAGCTCCCAAGAGGGCTATGCACAAAACTATGAAGGTGAATCCTAAGTGGCATCCTGGCGATGTCCGAAACAGTGCATGCCAAAGAAGGCTTCAGGTACCAAATGTAGCCAGCCCAAGAGAGGCAACAACTGCCACAGCCAACAGAGGTGGACAGGTAAGGCTGCTTAAGACTCAGGCAAGCAAGAAAATGCGACCATGAGCATCAAACTGCACTTGTGATTTCCCGTGAGAGAAATGGCACAGAAGAGTAAAGACGGGACAGTGGCATCCCATCTCCACTGCTGGGAAACTGTTTGACCCCCTTCCTAATGAGACTCGGTGCTCTCACTGGGGAAAAGGTTTACCAGAGTCTGTTCTCAGATCAGATTGTTTATAGTTACGATCCAGCACCACCTGCTGGCAAATTCGGGGAAATTATAAAACTCAGACTTTTCAAGGTTTAAAAAAAAAATGTGAGAAACCGAGTTTTAAAATGTCACTCCATCACCAGGACATGATTAAAAGACACACTGTGGGTCAGCGGGTCAGACTATGATGCAAGTCTACTAAGGTAGGAGGCGTGCACAAGGATCATGGATTGCAGAGCAGAAAAGTCAGATTGCAGTATTATATTACTTTATATTACCGTTCTGAGGACCTACGGTTTTAACAGAAAAATAATTACTTGTCTCAAAAAGACAGGCTTTGCTTCTTCTTCCTTAGGACAGGAAGCTTCTTCTAGAGCATTTCTCCCGATTTCCCAAGTGAAAGAGGTCAAACCTATTGACCAGGCCCTGGGAATCTTCATGTGACAGTATCTGTGTACGAGTCACGCAGGCATTTTCTTAAGTCCCCAAACCCACGTCACAAGATTCTCAAACCTAATCTTTTCAGCCAAATGCCCCACATTTGACACAGAGCCAGTTTTCTTCCCAGAGAGCAAAACATGCAGCCGTCTACTCCTCAGAATACGGTTGTCTTCTCTTATTCTGAGAAACTTTGCTTCTCCATGATAGCAAAGGACAATTGTTTCAGAGCTTGAGCTAATGATATTCCCTAGGATCCCAGCAGAGGGCGCTGCATTGTTTTCGTATTGAACCTGGGAAATGTTTCTCAGACTGTCTTCAGCTTCCTCAGAAGGAGAGAAAGCAGGATTCAGTGCTTTATTAGATTGGCAAGCTCATCTGTGAATTTTATAGATCTACAATGGGAAACAACAAAAGAACCAGCATTCTGGTCATCATATTCCTCAAATAGCTAGAGTATGTCACTAAGAGTATCACCACCCTGAAAAACAGTTTTTTCAAAGGTAGCAAGAAAAACATGTCAAGTTTCATACCACAATTAAAGTTCTTAATCTTGGCACAGAACACTCTAATCTGAACAAATGTTTGATATCTCCTTATATTTTCTTCTACATTTGTAGATCACTTGCTTCTTCTGGTTATTATTCCCAATGAAGAATTACATCCTCTAAAGCCTGGTGTGGTGGCTCATGCTTACAATCTCAGCACTCAGGAGGCTGAGCCAGGAGAATTGCCATGAGTTCAAAGCCATATTAGACTATGTAGTGAGTACTCCTAGCCAAGGATACATAGTGAGAGTCTATCTCAAATGCAAACAATAGGGGCTAAAGAGATAGATAGCTCAGTGGGTAAAGGCAGTTGCTGCCAATACTGATTTCTTGAGTTTGATCCCTGCACAGTAGAAAGAAAGAACTTACTCACACAGGTTTTCCTGTGCCCTTCACATATATCAGCGTGTCGTATGCCATGGCTTGTCCATGCACAAAGTCAATAAAATGTAACTTAGAACACACACACACACACATAAACAAAATTCAAATGGTCATCTTAGTAGATTCAGAAAAGATTTTTGAATACTAATAAGAAGAGACATATTCAAAATAATAGGGACTATATATGCCACAATGGCAATCAACCTTATTTAAAATAGTGAAACTGAAGTTATGCCCCCTAAATCAGGAATGAGACAATGGTGGAACTCTTTCTATTACTCTGTACAGCACTGCATGTTTTAGCTAGAATAATAGGACAAGAGAAAGAAAAAGAGTGCAAATAGAAAGGGAAACAGTCAGATATTCCCTATTTGCAGTTGGCATGATCCTATATTTATATGACTCTAGGGACTCCACAAGAAATCTAGGCAATCTGATGAACCTTTTTATCAATGCAGCAGGATACAAAATCAACACAAAACAAAACCTGTAGAGTTTGTAGAAACCACTATTGAACTTCCAAAAGTTGAAATTAGAAAACATCTTCCATTCAGAATAGCTTCAAAGATCACCTAGGAATAAACCCATCTAAGAAGGGTTACTTCCCCTCTCCTTTCATTTTCTTGGTTTCTGGGGTTAATCTAGGTCACAGAGTCACATCTGAAGATTTGGGCTTAGGGAACACAGTTGAGATAAAATATGTAATGCTTATTTTTCTGGGTTTCAGTTACGTCAGTCAACATAATCTATTCTAGTCCCATCCATTTACTTGAAAATTTGATGACAAGGTCCAGTGGAAGAGCAGAAGGAGGGAGAAGATGAGCAAGGAAGTCAGGACCCTGAGGGACTGGCCCACCAACTGAGACAGTGTGCTTGATCTATTGGGAGCTCATCAAATCCAACTGGACCAGGACTTAAGGAGCATATCACCAAACCGGACTCTCTGAATGTGGCTGCCAATGGGGATTGACTGATAAGCCAATGATAATGGCACAGGGACCTATCTCTTCTGCATGTATTGGCTTTTTGGGAACTTATTCTATATGGATGCACATCTTCTTAGGCTGAGACAGAGGGGAGGGCCTTGGGCTTTCCACAGGGCGGGGTATCCCGCCCCATCTTAAGGAAGCAGGGGGAGGGCGGTGGGGTAGTGGGGGAGTGGGAGGGCCTGGTACAAGGGGAGTAAATGTAAATTTTTCTTTTAACAATAAAAAATATATAAAAATAAATATTTGTGAAAAAAAATTTGATGATTTCTTTTTTATTTTTGTTTTCATATCTGAGTAATATCCCAAGGTATATATGTATCACAGTCTTATTATCCATTAGTCAGTTGTAGGGCTTTTAGGTCATTTAGGCTTCCTGGCCTGTGTGAAAAGAGCAACAATATAAATGGCAGAGCAAGTATCTGTGAAGTTAAGTCCTTTGGGCTATGCAAGGAGTGGTATTTATTTTTAGATGTTTGAGTGTTCTCTATACTCATTTATAGAGTACCTAGATCACTTTACAATCCCACAAACCATGAATGAATAATAAAGGTTCTCTTTCTGTAGTAATGAGGAGGTGCGGGCTGTGTCCTGCCTGGCTCCTGGTACAGGCGGGCTATGTTCCCGGCACCCGAGTCCAGGCCGCATGGCTGCACGGCTAGCTTATACCTGAAATAACCACATGAAAATTGTATTAATTAAATTACTGCCTGGCCCATCAGTTTTAATCTCCTATACATATTAGTTTAACCCATATGTAGTAATCTGTGTATCACCACGTGGTCGTGGCTTACCAGGGAAGATTCTAATCAAAGTCCATCTTGGGCTGGAGAAACATAGTGTCTGCTCCAGTGCTTTCTCTCTCACAGCCTTTTGTTCTGTCTACTCTGTCCATCTAAGGGCTGCCCTATCAAATGCCCAAGGTAGTTTCCTTATTCAACCAATGAAAACAACAGAAATACAGAAGGACCCTCCTACACCATCTTTCCCCCATATCTTTTCCAAGTATTTATTATTTTGACTGAGTTGACAAGAAATCTCAAGGCTGTTTTGATTCACATTTCACTAATTGCTAGAGATCATGATCATTTTTGAGATGTATTTCTTCTCCTTTTTCCTCCTCCTCCTCTTCCTCCTCCTCCTCCTCCTCCTCCTCTTCTTCTTCTTCTTCTTCTTCTTCTTCTTCTTCCTCCTCCTCATCCTCCTCCTCCTCTTTATATTCTGGCCTTTTTTTTAAAAAAAAAACTCTTTGCTTTTTGAATTCTTTATATATTCTGAATATTAATTATGAATTCTCTGTCAGATGCATTCTGGGCAAAGATTCCCTCTCATTCTGTGGTCTTCCTCTTCATCCAAATGATTGTCTTTCTAGCCATACAGCAATTTTTTTTATAAACTTCATTAAGATATTAATCCTTTGCTTGTCAGAAAATAGTTTTGAGAAAGTGAAAATGAAACCTCTAAGTGGAAGAAAAGTGTTCAAAAAGCAGATGTCTGACAAAGAACTCAAGCTGTTTTATTAAAAAAAAAATGCCTAAACTTTAAAACTTAGGAGAAAAGGGGAAATACAATTTTTACCTATTTTCATTTTTTTATTCTCAAAAAAAAAAGTCTTTTGACAGTCTTGATATATAGCCGAGAGGGTCTCAAACCAAAATATTAGCTCCTTCCCCTTCAGCTTCTCTACCACTAGGATTAAAGGCCTGTGACACTCTGCCTAGCTTCTTTGATTTATTTTCATAAGGTGACTAGCAGAAGTATGTTTACATTGTGGCTCACATTATATTTATTTGTCACATTGTTCTATTTTGCTAAAAGTTCTCTATCTTTTTTATTTGTCAAAATACATTGATGCATATTCTTTTTCCTTTCCTTCTATTTATTCTTTGTGTCTTTCATATAATGGGTGTCTGTCCCATTCATTTCCCTGTCCCTTCATATCCATCCTCTGTCCTTGCAACTAGCCCCTACACAAAATAAAATAAAATATAATTTAAGAGAAAAAAGAAAAAAAAGAGAGAGAGAAGGAAAGAAAAATCATTCTCATCACGGAAGCTGTAGCGTGAGAGTGAACCATACAGCAAACCTTTATCCACATAGCTTTACTTGCAAATGTTCATTGCAGAGTGCTGGTCTGGCGTGAGGCCTCTGGTTTCTGCTACATCCTTCATGCTGGGTCCTCACTGCAACTCCTTTTAGTTATCCCGGTATGCCCTGTGTGAGGAAATCCCACACCTCCCCCAACAGGATTGGCTCTATTGTGCTGCTCAGGTGAGGTGCAGAGCCTGCTCTTCTGAGTGTTGTAGCTTGTAGCAAGCAGTGGCAGCTCTTCAACTCTTGTGACCTCAATCAAGGCCAGCTCTCCCACCTGTCTCAGGAGTTGATGGTGGTGGTGGAGAGCATCTCTCTCCTGCCCATGCCACCACATGATGGATGCGTAATAGGCACCGCTATCTCATTCTCACAACTTCAGGGCTGGCTCACCCACACCTCTGCCAATGGGGTTTGCTCTAGTGTGCTGTCTATGTGAGGTGCAGAGCCTGTTCTCTTGAGTGTTCTAACTGGTGGTAGGCAAGGGCAGCTCTCCTGCCCTACTGACCTCAGGACCAGTTCTCCTCCTTGCCTCAGGCGTTTATGGGTGAGGGAGGAGGGTTGATGCATATTTTTAGTCTTTAAATATTTTCCTATAGTAAGTAAAATGCACCTATGAAAAAGGAAGACATATTAGTTGTTATGATATTTTGTAATTCAGATTAAAGACAACTTGAGTCGCTGTGATAGCCTTAGGAATCTAAGGCTTCATGGAGAGACCTTTAAGTTATAGTCAGAATATAGTGTTACTATGACTTTGTGATAAGTTTTGTGTGAATATTTAAGATGGCAAAGTCAAGGGTTATTCTTCTTTCCACAGTATTTGCAAACAAAATAACTTTTCAGAATTATTTTCTGGGCTCTAGGTTTCTGATAATAGACCACTAGTCTCTCCAAATGGGATAATAAATTGATTAACAATTTGTGTGTATTGCACAAATATCTGAAAATAGAATGAGTTTAGAAGAAGCTTCAGGAAAAAGAGGTGGCTTTGGAAAGTAGGAAGTGACTGTGCTGACGAAGAATTTTGTATTCTTTTCCTTGCTAAGTTAGAGAAGATCTGGATCTGTTGGTGCAACTGGATGGTAAAATGTACAATCTCAATTCCAGGGCTTGAAAATCCACCAGCTCCCGAGCTTGAAATGTTTTCAACCCTGGAACTCAAAAATCCCACAGAGTCCTGAACTAGCTCCAAACTCAGTACTTGAAATCACCCTGGCAAACCCTGCCCCCAAGGAATCCTATGTAAACCTGCCTCTCAGTTCTCTACTGCTTCTCTCTAAGCAGAGGCAGCCACCATCCTGTGTTTTCCTAATAAACCTCTTGTGTGAGATTTGTTGTATGGCGTGACGTTGTGGTATTCCTTAGATACCAACTGCCAGGATATGTTTCCCCTCAGAGCTGTATTACATTGATCGGCACCATAACTTGAACAGACTTTCGTGGTGCCTGCACTTCTTCAGGGCCTGAGATACACTTTAGAACCCGTCTCTCATCTCCACTTCACCCACAATAGACTGGTGTTGTGGTTCACTGATCTCTCAACACCCCATGCACTAGTGATAATTCAGTAAGTTCCCCCTTTGGTGAAGGTACCCCCAGCCTCTATTTAAGGCTATGGCTGGCCTTCTTCACCTGACTCCATCCCCCTACGCGTGGAGCTGCAATACTGTAGTTTTCTTGGTGCGACTGGGCTAGTGTGCCCTTCCCTGTCCCTCTCTTTCCAGTGTCTCTTCAGTTGCTCACAATACTGTAGTTTTCTTGGTGCGACTGGGCTAGTGTGCCCTTCCCTGTCCCTCTCTTCAGTTGCTCACACTATTCTTCACGTTTTGGCCTCCATGAATTCAACAGCTCCTCTAGGGTCCTGTAGATTTGGCATCCCTGTTCCCGACCCTTTCAATTGAATGAGACCCATACCCTCCTATAACTCTGCTCTCATCCTTGCCTTCTGATCTCCACAAAAATAATAGGCATTGAGTTTCTTCTCTGGCTTAGCTGGGATAATCCCTTGACACCGCCCCCACCTCCACACACACACAGTGTGGCGATGACCCTCTGAATAGCTTGTATCTTCCTCTGGTCCTTCCTCTGGCCCTAGGAATATCTGCAACTACAGGCTACAGTGACATTTTTCCTTCCCAAACCCTCTCTCATCCATGGGAATGGTGTCTTCCATATCCTCTCAATCCCTGAGGGATTTTATTTTAGAAAACTTCTTGCCCCTGCACCCTGCACCTAGCCTGACGGACCCTAAACTTAGTTGTCTTTGCAATCAAATTTGGCCTCAATAAGCCTTAGATAATCAATCCAAATGGCTGCCCAACAGCACCCTAGATTCCAATATTATCTGAGACTCTTACAAATACTGCAAGTCATCAGGGACGAAATTTCCCATTCCCTACATTTAAGCATTCTCTTTCCTCAGCTCCAAGCTGTTGTAGGAGGCCACTTGTGTGTTCCCAGCTGCCCAGACCAGAAATAATCACTCAGAAACTAAATTAATTAGATCACTGCTTGGCCTATTGGCTCTAGCTTCTTATTGGCTAGCTCTTACATCTTAATTTAACCCATTTCTATTAATCTGTGTATTGCCACATAGTTGTGGCTTACCAGCAAGATTCTGTTTGTCATCTGTCTCTGGTGGGGCTGCATAGCTTCTCCTGACTCCGCATTCTTTCTCCCAGCATTCAGTTTAGTATTCCCCACCTAGTTCTATTCTCCCTATCACAGGCCAACACAGCTTCTTTATTCATTAACTAGTGAAACCAACACATATACAGAAGGACTTCCAATACCACCAAGCCCTTTTTATTCTTGTCTGGTCTCCCTGTGCCCTCACACGCTGTGTAAATTCCCTGCCTGTCTTTTAAGTTATAGATGATGGATTTCTAAGTTTATTGCAAAGTGGAAGCCAGGAATATGACATAGAAGGAGGGGAAGAAAGCAAAGCAGTAGGGCAGCTGCAGCTTGCACACACCTCACACACACTCCTTGCTTGCTGGTTTTCCCTCTCAACCCCCTGCTGTAGCATCTTCTGTCCATAGTCATGGCTCAAAGTTTTCCTCTCTTTAAGCCTCTTTGTTAGCAACTATTGGATTCAGTATTTACAGGGATTCAGGTGTATTTTCAGTATCTTTTATGTACTAGTAGCATACATATGTTGCTTTATGCCATCCTACCTTAATTAAGAGCTAGCTCTGGAGTTAGAGTATGCACTCCCTCCTCTAGACCCAAGTACGCTTGTTTAAAGTTTTCCTCCAAAATCTATGTTCCAATATCAGGTGATCCACCTGACTATGTAGCAAAGAAAGTAGAGAAAAGCAAAATAAAGAGAAAGATCACTCCCAATGATCCCTATTGCTGCTTATCCATTTCTGGATACTATACACCTTGTCAATGGTTGAAGCATGGGCAGTTTCTTTCCCAAGGCTAGTTGTGCCAAGAAGAAGACGAACTCCAAGTGGAGTGTCTTTGGTGCCCACCAACATTGGAACACAGGGCAGGCTTTTCCTATCTCTGGCTTTTCTCGCCTCCTGTAAGCCTATCTTATTTCACAAGAAAAAATGGAAGCCATTTTACTCTTCAGTGAAGACTCCAGTCACTGGCTGACTGAGAGGAGAGGCATCTCTGGTTTGTTCCTAAGGACAGTTTTTGGAAAACCCTTGGCGAAAATGCAGCGTTTCACCAAGCACATAAGACTCTGTCTCTTCAAACATGGCTTCTCTTGGTCATTTGTGAGAAGGTAAGTTCTTGCCATTTTTCTAAATGACTCTTGCACTTTTAATAATTAAAATGATTCCCTTCTCAAATGAGGTAATCTTTCTTATGGATGGATTTATTGCTTTTCACTGGGGGTAGCATTTGCTAGATCAAACCCAGGCTTTCAGGAATACTGAGTAAGCACTGCATCTCTGAACCCCATCCTGAACCCTCATTTGGTGGCTCATTAGTTTATCTACTTTATCTAAATGCTGTCTCTCCATGCTTCTTAAAGGCACCTTTAGGAGTACCTTATCCTTTCACTACATGGTTCTATAAATAAACTAAAGAAAAAGGCATTATCAAATATTTGTTACTAGATAATATATCTTTTTCTCACTTACAGCTTCAGATATAAAACCAGAATCTGTTATGGTGCTTGTACAAGAAGCTTTATAATTGATTCTTCATGTGAAAGTACAGTATAACAGATTGATCTTTATATTTGTAAAAATAAATTGCAAAAACTCAGTTTTTAAACACAGTGGCTCTTTCTTCAAAGCAACCAATATCATTTTTAAGCATCCTTGGATATGGAGGACTCATAGAAATTGAAATTCTTTGTATCTTTAAAGTCATCATAAAGTAAATAAGTCATCCTACATGATGAAAACAGTGTTGAATTACTATGAACCATGGAATGTAAAATGGACCACAAAAATCATTATAATAAAAAAGTCCTTATATATTTGGCAAAGTGTTGTTAGCACCTGTATCAATCATTCTGACAATCATTTTTCCCAGGTAAATTCTTCTTGTTTCTATCTCTTTCATTAACCTTTGAGGAAAAATTAATGAGCAGTAAAGTGTACAAAATTTAGGAAGCAACTTACAACTCTTTTTCTAGAGGTAGCTCTTATGTAAATAAAAGGTATTAGTCCTTAAATTAAATTTACTTTATTATAAATCACTAGATAATTTCTAATAAAAATGATAAGTAGCATCTACAGTTGTTGTCAGAGCTTCAGAGGTTTGCATAGCTTCAGAACAATCAAAGAAAACCTCACGGCTCAAGATGCACCCTGGTGAATTCTGGCCAGAATTATCTCGGGAGATGGTATTATGCCCAGATGGTATCAGCAATTCTACTGCAGAGGTAGAAGCTCTCATTGACATTAAAATCCCCAAGAAAAGAGCATAGACTTGCTCCCACAAGTAGTAATGCATATAGTAAAAGGATATAGAATTCTTCCACTTAGCTGGTCTTTGCATTTAGTAATTTCTTGAGCTATAAATTTCAAGTTATGAGTATATACTAGATAGTGATAAAAATACATAGTCTGGTCTCAGTATGTACTTCTGCCTGCAATCTACAACCTATAATACTTGTTCTAACTCATTTTTTCCCCTAGTTTTTAAGGGGAATATTTTTAAGAAAGGCATTAAGCAACATGATAAGGGTCTGGAGATGAGACTAGAAGCTAAGAGCACTTCCTGTCCTTAGACGGTCTCGGCTTGGTTCCTAGCACCCACAGGACATCTCATACCTTTCTGTCACTCAAATGTCAGGCTTCTCAGCACCCTCTTCTGTCCTCCGTGGGCACCAAGCATGTACATGCTACATATGCATATAGCAGGCAAAACACTCATACAGATAAAACAGAAAAAAATGCATCTAAAAAGAAAAGAACACAGATTAAAACAACAGCAAAGTCAGTATGTAAATGGAAGGACCTGAAGCCATCCTGTGTAGAAGAGACAAGGAATGAAAATCAGAAAGGAAAAATGAACTTTTCTATTGTATCTAACATTATTTTAAACTCTTTTTAGCTAATAACATTGTGAGACTATGATTATTCTATAAAGACTATAAAGTGGCCAACATATAAGATCTTTGCCAAACCAAAATGCCCCGTTTTTCAACCCATGCTTATACTCTCATTTATTCTAGATAATCTCAGGCTGTCACTGTCACACACTCTTTTAGATCTGTCTTTAATAAACAGCAATGGAGTCGAGTTAATAATGATAGTGGATATTCTTTAAAATGTTCTTACATTCTCCCTTTTCTTGAAAAATCTTATAAAATTCCAAAATATTTGGAAACACATTTGATGGAAGAGATTTAGATTTCCATCCAAAATAGTGCAACTGAAGAGGAAATGGCACGTGTTAACAATTCAAAAGAACAGAATAAGAATTCACCAAGTAAATTTTGAACATTACCTGGACCAAGAAAGAAATCACATTATGATCAACCGAGTCTTATAATACTGAGTAGTAAAATAACACATTTTTAGCATTTCATGCCGATGCTAGAAAACAGGAAGAATTAAAATAAGTAATCTAAATTTGATACGAGAAAATAAGAAAATTAAGAGAAATAATATTTCGGACAAGCACAAAAGGAGAAATCAACAAAACTGTGAACAAGAAATTACATGGAAACCACCAACTTTTTCTTTGGAAATATTAATAAAATCAATAAACTTATGTCTAGCTTAACAAAGAAACAAGTGACTAGTCCTAAACTTATCTCTAATAAAAAATAAAACAAAACAGCCCTCCAGTTCTCCCAAACAACAATACAGCAGATTGTTGTTGCCTATGCTATCAAAATGAAAAGGATGCTAAATGAATATGCTGAGGAAATTTAGTACCACAATCAGATAATTAGTTCTTTTCAAGTTGGTTTATGTAGAATCAGCATGCTATCAATATCAATTAAAATACCACCAAGCACTGTTAAAGACACAAACAGACTCTAATATTTTTGTAGGAACCAATTCTAGAAAGCCAATGCAATGACACCCAGGTTCCAGAATTATGAATACAGTAACGAATAACAATACTATGGTGTCACCAAACAACTGGAAGATAGATCAATTGAACACAAAGGAGGGCCAACAAATGGTGTTGAGTTAATTGTTCCTACAGAAGAATATAAATAGATTCTGACCTGCATGCTTGATGAAAGCTTAAAATGTATTACAATCTTAAATATAAAAAGAAAACTGTGAAACTTCTAGAAAATAATTGATGTGAAAATTTAGGTGATTTTGAAGATAGTTCTTTTTCTACACAATGCTAAAACCACAACCCAATACATAGAACAAAACAAAAGGGAAATTAGGCTTTCTTAAATTGAAACAGAAATGTCCATTCAGATCCTAGTAAGCGAATAAAAAGATCTAGTAGTAACACAAAACTTCCACAAACACCAAAACACCTTTTACACACACACACACACACACACACACACACACACAGAGAGAGAGAGAGAGAGAGAGAGAACGAGAATGAATCAGACCCATCTTTTCATAGGCCTGGCTGTCTAGAGTCTCCCCAAGCCAGGAGTGTAAATGAACTTTAAAGATAACAGCAAAGTTTAAGACTATATGAAAGTTGTGAAAAAAGGAATCAAACTGAAAGCACTAGAAATCATTTTAATTTTAACTACTCTAGTAGTAAGCAGGAAATACTGACTGCCTGCAGTTTTAAATTGCATGGCATGGTGGTTTCTTTGGCACCTACTTTGGCTTCTTTGATTTGGTGCCTCTTGGAGTCTTTTTCCATTTCTCTCTGGTTTTTGTTGTAAATTTTAGGAACCTCTTGTAGAAATGGGGTTAGTTATTCTCTAAATATCTAATGTGCTGGGATTATCTTCCTGGAAACCACCTTTTATAACAGCATCTTTATATCCTATTGCTTCTATGGAAACAGGTTATCTCAAAAGCCTTGCAATTCCAAGCTTAACTTCTAGGTTGCGCACACGTCATAGCTGGTGTCCTTTGGTCTTTGTGGCTTTGTGTCAGGCTGTTTTTTCGTCATTGTTTTTATTTTTATTTTTTTTATATTTCTTAGGATATTAACATTGGTTTGCTATAGATTCTCATTTAGTCTTTCATTGAAGGAGAGTTGTCTGAGTCAACCACTTAATTAAAACTAAGTTTCTTCCATGTTTACCCACTGACATTTTTATGTAAAGGTGTTTTCTTCTTTAGTCTATCATATTGAGACATATAAATTCTAAATTATTTCTTTTTGATTTGTAACTAATACGTAAAAGTGTTAGTTCCTTAGTTTTCTTCAATTCTGTTAGTTTTTTGCTTTACACCTTATGATGTTCAGAATATTTTCAATACACTATTGCATAAACAGTTAGACTTGGTGATGTTTAAGATTCCTTTGCAGCTTTATTTTTCATCAGCTGTGTGTTTTGCCAGGACTTCGTTCTTTTTCTGTGTCATCACATCACTAGCTTTTCTGTATTTTAATTGACATTCTATTGAACTGATAGGAGAGGGAAGGGTTTATTTAAGTAATGAATTTTAATCATAGTCCATCATTGTGTGAGGGCATGAGGTCAAGAGGAAACAGAGGCAGGGATGGGGAGGAAAGCTGCTGATGGCAGATTTTTCAGCTTGCTGTCCTATGTGGTCCAAGCACACTTACCTATGGGTGTAGTCATTTACCTATAGGTGGTTCCACCCACAATGGGTTGAGCCCTCCCACAACAATCCTCAGTAGAGACAATTGCCACAGGCATGCCCATGGGCCAATTTGATGGAAACAATTTCTCAATTAAGTCAAGATGAAAATAAAACTCAACTAGAGAACCCTATCTCCTGTCAACTTGATACACAAACACATCACTGTAAAATCATAACCATCTCTTTCCAGATTGTCTCTAAGATATTGTGTTTGTATTTCACATATAATACAGTAGAACTTTACACACCCCAATTGTCTTTAAAAATTCCGAAGCTTTCAGTTGAGAATTGTGGTAAACAATTTTAATCTCATCTCTTTGGAAGCAAAGATAGGTAAAGTGTGAGGACAGTCTGGTTTATGGAGTTACAGATCAGTCAATGCCACAGTGTAAGACCAAGCCTCAAACAATGAAATAAAGCAAAACAAAATAAAACAAAGCAAAACACCTGTGCAAACATATTCTATTTTTAAAAGTTCAAGTTGTCATTAAAAACCTAAATCTCTTATCTGTGGGCTCTTATAAAATCCAAGGTGAACTACATATGCTTTCTTATTTCAGTAAGAAATAATTAGGGCACAGTTACCATCCCTATTAAAGCAAAGCTAAATCCAAGAGAGGAAAAAGGTCAAAGGCTAATTAATGTTCTCGACTCACTGTCCGTCCTCTGCGAAAATCTTGGGAAGTTCCACTTCTGCACCTCTGCCACCTACAGCACATTGCCGCGTTCAGCTGCTGCTTTGAGGTGTAGCCTTGACTCCCCAGAACACACCGAACTTTTAAATATACTTGCTTGTTTCAACATTTAGAAATGTATTTTCAACAAAAATTGTGAAAAAAACACATAATAGAATTTACTCAGAAGAGTCTTACTTCTAATATCATTCTTGTATCCATTTCTTTCTTTTTTCTCCATATGTATTATTAAATAGCCATTAGTTTATCTTGTAGTATTTCTTTTTCTAAATAGAACATATTTTCTTTATATTTGTATTCTATCATTATATAGTGATTATATAATTTTATTTTTAATTCTCTGCTACTTTCGATTAATAATTATAAATAATACTGATTACATTCCCTATTTTCTAAAATAATTTCATATATTTAAAAATATGATGTTGCAGTGGGGTATTTGTACAAATAGACACTTGAATATTACTGTGAGGTTAACTGGAATACATTCATGAATTTTTAACAGACAGCCTTTGGGATGGGGTTCGGCATAGAGAAGCTGGGTTTGTGTTGGCTGCTGATTCCTATATTCTAAAGAATTAGGCCATGGTTGAGTTCAATTGTCAGTATTAAGTTCCTGAGAGTAGATGCCACTCTGGTAAGAACTGCTTTTGGTACTACACTGTGCTAAGGCATGAGCACCTAGTGGAGTGAAAGTGTCTCCATTAGTCCCGTTATACTCCCTCTCCACCTCTTCCCTCAGGGCTCTGAAGATAAGTCTGTACGGATCACCTTTGCACATTAAATTAGTCAGGGTTCTCCTGACAAATGATAGATTCAATAAATAATAGACTGGTTATAGCAACCATTTTATAGGATTTTGAAGTTTGTAAAACATATCTAGATCTTCTGGCTGCAAACTGAAGAGCCAATATAAATAATGCTGTAATTTAGTCAAATTCTTTCTTTCTCTCTCTCTCTTTTTATTTTTAAAAGCAATCTTTTTCTCATTTTATATACCAATTCCACTTCCCTTTTCCTCCCTTTTTCTTGCTTCTCCTACTTCCACTCACCCCATCCCCCATCCACTCCTCAGAGAGGGTAAGGCTTTCCCATGGGGAGTCAACAAAGTCTGGCAAATCACTTTGAGGCAGGACCAAGGCTCTTCCCACTATATCTAGACTGATCAGGGTATCCCTCTAAAAAGAATGGCCTCAAAAAAGCCAGTTTAAACACTAGGAATAAATCCTAGTCCCACTGCCAGTGGCCCCACAGACTGCCCTAGCCACACAACTATCACCCGAATCCAGAGAGCCTATCAAAGTTTCCACACTGTCAGTCTTAGATCAGCTGTTTCTGTGGGTTTCCCCATAATAGTCTTGACCCCTTTGCTCATATTATCGCTCCTCCCCCTCTTTGACTGGACTCTAGGAGTTTAGACCAGTGCTAACTGTGGATCTCTGCTTCCATAACTTACTGGGTGAAGTTTCTGTGATGATACTTAAGGTAGTTATCAACCTGATTACAGAGGAAGGCCAGTTCAGGTACCTTCTCCACCACTGTATAGGGTCTTAGTACCAGCTACTAAGAATCCTACTACCAGGTTTCTTGTTAGTCCCATAATGACTCCCACAACCAAGATATCTCTCTCTTTGGTCTCCCTCTCTGTCTTTCCCCCATCTCAGCCATCCTGTTCTGTTTTGTTCACCTCTTCCTTCCCTTTTCCCTTCCCCTTCCCCTTATGACTTTTCTCCCTCCTACATGCTCCCCATTTTCTCAGGAGTTCTTATCTGTTTTCCCTTCCCCAGAGGGATCCATATATGTCTCTTTTAGGGTTCTTCTTGTTACTTAACTTCCCTGGGGTTGTGGACTATAGGCAGGTTATCCATTGCTTTCCATCTAATATCATTTATGAGTGACTACATACCATATTTGTCTTCTGGGTCTGGGTTACCTCACTATAGCATAGGTTTTCTTTTTCTAGTTCCATTTGTTTGTCAAATTCTAAAGGCCTGAGAACCTTAGGAGCCAGACTAAGAATCAGGAAGTTCTAAGTCCAGGACAAGAAAGGTGCTGATCCCTATAGAGAAGATGGTGTTGGTGGGGAGAGAAGAGACCCTTCTTTGACTTTCCCCCCACAAGAGGATAAAGTGATTACCCCCGCTTTGGTCAGGTAGAGCTTCTTTGTTTAATCTATTGATTCAAATGTTATTCTTTCCCAGAAGCACCCTCACAAACATGAATTCGTGTTTATCTATTCCTCTGGACATCAATTAACTCAGTTGCATTGACAGAATATTAAAAATAAAGATGCACCTGCCCAGTCCTGGTCCCTGACTCCTGCCTGTGCCTTATAATGGGTACTAGAGTCTGGGCTCAGAGGGAAGGCAGAGATTGCAGTCAGTCCCAGTGTCTTCCCAGCGCATCATTCCTGACTTGGTCATGGTTATCTCTATGTTCTTCCTGCTTTCCCTGTCCAGTTACTACTCCTTCTCCTCCCCCTTTTCCTGTGCTGAACTGAAAGATTCTACCTTTCCTATATGAACTGATCCTCTCAGCACTCAGGCCCTGTCAAACCTCTGTAAATTGTTTCTTTTAAAATAATCCTCATATTTCTAAATTTGCTCTATGATTTTCCTGCTAGAATCCTTGATGGTATAGAAGTTCAGCCTGGAGAGAAATACGCGGTAAATTTGAAATGTTGAGAAAGCAGGTTTAGCTCATTGCTTCCAATTATATTGTTAGTTTGTGTTTCGGTGACTGATCCATCTCCTTTGTAGCATATTATTCCTCTCATGCTATAAATGTAACTGCCCAATAAATTCAAGTAAATTTATAACCTTCATTTTCCCAAAGCAATCAGTTTACATTTAAAGTCAGCAGCATTTCTATTTATGCTTGTAAGACCTATATAGCCCATTAAAGAGTAAGAAATCCTGATTAAGTGACTAGAGTAATGTTTTCAATACATCAGTCACTGCTAGTGTTATTTTTCCATATAATATTACACTTGTAAATTTAATTTTTCTATGCAAACAAAGACACTTTTATGGAAAATATTAATATTTGTAATGAGAATTAACAGTATAAACATAATATACGTACTTACTATAACAGCTACTTTGCAAACTGCAGGGTAAAATCTTGCATTCATCCATATGGCAGCTTAATAAAGAACTGTAATGTGAGTTAAATCATCATCCTTCCCAAATGGTATCAGCCAACTGGAGGGGTAGAAGAACAGGTCATGGGGGGTGTAAATATGATCAAAGTACATTGCATACACTTACAAATGTCACCATGAAAACTATTATCATGCAATATTAATACATGCTAATGAGAACATCCAGAAAGGTCAACACCATTATCTTAATCAGCCTTAAAATATGTTTTAGATAAATGCATTGGTAGTCAAGGGGAAAACAAATACAGGGCAGCAAACATTGTGGGGTCAAGTTCTTCAACATGAATATGGGTGTAGATTACTGTAAGCGATCTGCTCTTCTGAGTGGTTCTGTCTGCTTAACCTTCCCCAAGGGCAAACTGCTGAGAGTTTCCGTATTCTGCAATAAGTGGTGCTTTGAGCTTAAAAAGTCACTTTCTCTTCTGAATTTCACTGGCAGATGAATAGATGTCTGAGAGTGCCTGGTGAATATTAATTGCTATCAATTCCCTTTATTTTCTCCATCTATGCAATTAGACTTTAATTTCGCAATTACAGTGAATTCTGACATCAAGACCCATGTAGTAATACATTAGTACCACTTACCCACTAGATGGCGCTGCTTCCAAAGTAATACAACGAAATAGAGGCCTCCTCCAAAGGCTTTCTCTCCTTACTTCCTTCCCTCCACTCTGAATTTTGCTGTAGAAATTACATTTCTGCAGCCATTTTAAAAACTCAATCCTGCCCTTCAACACTCAGTATTAATAAACAGTAACTTGAAAATTTGGTGTATCTTAAGATAAAAATTATAAAATAAAAAATTAGGGTAAAATGAACTGTTCCCCCTCCCCGCCCCCGTAACCCTCTAGTATATAATTACCCATAGATCATTTGCAGCAAGTTCTGGGAGCACAGCAACTCCTGGGAGCATGAAAGACTCATATCCCTGCCAGTTCTTTTCTGTCCTGTACTTTAGAGAAATACATCATCTGAATTTCTATAAATAATACACTTCAGTCTAAGAGTACCTCTGAGAGGGTTCCAATACAAACACCCAGAGTTCTCCACAGCAGTACTCATTCCCTAAGGGAAGAGGGAAAACCTGTCTGTAGCCGTTCATTTGTGAGAAAAAAAATCAGTAATATTTTTTGAGGAAAGACAAAATGGGAAGATATTACATACATAAAATGGTAAATGTGTAACGGTAGTTCAGTTAGTAAAATTTTAAGCTTATTTATATTATATTTTAGAAAGAGCAAGTACTAGTTGCCAGTTTGAAAGATATATGCTACACAAAATTTTCTATTTTTAAACATTAAAGTACAAATCCAAGTACATTGTCTCTAGCATACCAGCAGCCAAGAACTACTGAGTACTGAAGATCTGTGCTCGGGCTGGAAGAGCACAGCATATGCCACTCTAGCAGAAGAACCAACTCTTTATACTTTAGCTCACTTTACTTTCCCTCTGAAGTCTGCATATTTCTATTTCGAAGCCCAGGAACCATTTAGGAGACTGAAAGAAATGTCACATGACAGTAAACGTACAAGATTCATCTAAGAATTTTGCTTCTGAGTCAAAAGGAAAAGCAAATATAAATCAGGGTTAAAGACTGACACAAAAGTCATCAGTTGGGCATGTGCACAGGACCACTGTGGCTTAACCTTAATGAGGAATCTATATTCTTCAATAGCATTTATGGACATTCTTCCAGTGTATCAACCAAAGAAATGCCTTTTGGCAGTTATTTCATCCCTTAGTCTCTCATTGGTATAAGGGGTTTGATAGATGAGCCTGACAACCTGAGTTTGATTCTCAGAACCATGGTGGGAGGTGAGGAACAACTGATAATAGTTGTTCTAGGATGTCTACACACACAGCTCACACTGACACATACAATACACAACAATAGATATGAAGTTAAACTTAAGAAACTAAGAACGCACTCGATTGCTTTAGGGCCTGTTTTTGTGTTGTTAATGGTTTTTCCCTCCAGCAGAAGTTGTATTTCATTTTAAGTCCTAGAAAGATTTCAAAGAAAGATACGTGTTACTCGGACGTGTAAGAAAAGCAAAGCAGGAGGATGTTGATGATCTTTACTGGTAAATTACCTAGAAACTATCCTCTGTATTGAACTATTTGATATCCAAAGATGCAAGTGAATTCATATTATCATTGTGTTTTAAAATTAGCCTTGTGTTTCTTCTCTTTTGAAGGGTCTAGCCAAATTTCTACGCTTGTTTTTTTTTTTTCTAATTTACCCACTGACACTTAAGATTTCTTTTAATTAACAATCTAGGTTTTACTGTGGAATTTGTAGTGAATTATCTGCACTTTTATTCCTACTGTGTGTCTTCAATATGTTTGTCTAAATCAAGATATAACTGCAGGAAATGAGGAACAGTATAACTTCATAGAGGAAAGCAACCATTTACCTTGATGGCAGATTTCAAATGCACATGTAGATTCAGCATTTACTGAACCACCAAATCTTACATAGAGACAAATGCAGAACTCTCTAAGGTCCTTGAATTCACAGTAGCTTTTCTGGTGATTACATAAGACATTAACAGAAATTTAATTAAATTCCTTTTATTCACTAAAAATACTGAGGAGTTACTTATTATGCCATTTATTACTTTTTTATTTGTTATTAAACTTAGGTATTTAAGTTTAAATACCTTAATTTAATAAATACCTGTCTTAATTGATAAAGAATATTTAATAAATTAAAGGTTTAAAATAAATGAATTAATTTTTCCTCCATATTTTCTTCTTCATATTCCTATAAGCAATTGCTTTTTCTGGAAGAAGGTGTGCGCTATTACTCTGTAGCTGCTACTGGTAAAGGCCAGTGTGTGTGCGCATGCGTGCATGTGTGTGTTTTGTTTTATTTTCTTGGCCATTGATCTCAACATCAATCACATGGTTCTCTCCTTCCTTATTATGGCCTTTTCACTATTATCATGTAAATGCTAGATCTTCTACATTGATCTTAATGCATCCATCTCTGCACTCATCCTTCCCTTCACTTATCTTTCCATTTCTAGCTCTCATCTTTTTCTTTTTTGTTCTGGAATAGGTTTTGCATGTGAACTTCCAAATTTCCAAATCCGTTTTCAAATACACTCACTTATTCTTAGAAGCGACATCTTATCTCTGTGTTGGGTTTTGATCTCTGTTCACTCTTTGCTTTGTGTGCTCTCTTTCCTATTATTTTCTCTGCGATTTGCAAGCATCCTTCTTCCTTCAACATCCAGAGAATAGTAGCTAGAATCCTTTTTACATCTTTTTGGCTTCCATTTATTGGGGTCAATTCTTGTTTTGTTTCTCATCTTGACCTTTTATTCTGTTTTCTTTGAATCTTTACAGTTTTTGGTTGATCATTTGTATTTATTCTCAACAGACTACTTGACCGGAACTTAGTGGATAATTTCTTTGCACCTATAAAGAATTTTTAAGTGCAGATGCCCACTTTTAAATATCAAAACAAGTTTTTCGTACATGAATCAAGTCCATTTCCTCTAAGGTAAGGTGTTACAGGAGATTTGTTCCCTCTGTCAGTCCAAAACAGTCAATAAAGTTTTCCTTGAATCACAGGGCAGGATTAGCTACCAGCTGACCAGAATTAGCCATAAAAGTTTTGGAGGATCAAGAACATGAGGACAGGAATAGTAGGGAAAGACTAGAGGGCCCTTTGGGGACAGAAAGGAGAGAGAGAAGAGGTCCCTGGTTGCTTCTCCACCTCTGTTCTGATCAGTCAGGTTTTTACCTTGCTATTTGTCTCTCTAGTTTTAATTAATAATAGAACAGTATAAGCAAGCACTTCAGTAAGAGGATAAGATTGCAAAGTTTTAACGTCGGCTTTGCTTCTTAAATGGAAAAACAAGTTGCTTAGTTGTGAAATTCAGGGAGATAATGATATTTTGATATGAGTATGTTAAAATGTTTGCATTTTAAGTCTGAAGTTTTCACATCCTGTGTTAGTGCATTGTATCTCTGGTATTTGTGGAAGCTAGGTTACTGCTCAGGTTCTGTCTTACTTTTCTTCATTCCAATGATCTATTTTACCACTCCACAGAGCTACCTGGATGACCTCCATAACAATTAGCTGATAGAAATGGGGCACTTCACATATTAAGTCATTATTTATCTTCTAGATTTGGTTTGTTGTTCTTGACTGTCCTCCATCTTGAAGCTACTTATAACTACTGTCTTCTCCCCATCACACTATGAAGAAGGGTTCATGGGGTGAAATTGCAATGTCTCTCCTTTGCTTACAGCATCTACAGTGTGTTTGATTCCAGTAATGTGCTACAGCATCTGAACCAAGAATGACATAGTTCTTTATCTTAGCAGTGCTATGCACACAGTTTGCATACGTATTACATGTATAATGTACATATATCCATTTTGTCGTAAGATTTTGAAGAACATCTACGTGGAGGACAAGAGCTACTGCCTTCCACTGTGGATCCATACCTCCTGGCTAGAGTGTTTCCTCTTAGTCCCTGACAACAGAAGATGGGAGATGGAGTTCAGAGATTTAACTTCTTCATATGTCTTCTAGCTGTTATGCTTTTCTATTGAGAGATGTGCAGATGGCTCATCTTCAAACCTGTCCTTCCACTTACTTGAAGCAGACTCTCATATATACTCTCCCATCTTGCTACTGATAGAACTTCCCTTCTGGATGGGGACATTAGGTGTTTTTGATAAAATACCTAAGCGTGACTTAAACTACAGAATGAATTTAATAGCTAAGTATATGACACTGAATGTAGTCCCAGCTTTAAAGTTTTCCCCATCTATGTTAAAGATGAGAAGCTACAAAAAATAATTCATATAAAAGAAATACTAGGGAAAATGTAAGGAAGTATTAAAAATTGTTGAAGAAATCCTTTTAGGCATAATATAAAATATATAATCCATAGAGGAATTTTTATAGATTTAGTTATAAAATGAATATTTTACAGCTCAGAAGTGAGCAGATCATTTTTAAAAATGAAAATGTTTGGTAGATTTATATAAGAATTACTGTCAAAGACCATAATGCTTAATATGTAATAAACCTCTTAAGAACCACTGAAAAATGACTCAGTAGCACAGTGAGCATAGGCTTAATTGGGTATTCCAGAATGCTGAGCAAAAAACCAAAAAGCAGATTATGTAAGAATGCAATGTCTAAGGCTTTTTTTTTTTAATCTATGGGCTGTCTTTCAACCAATTAACAGTTCACAGCACATAAGCTTTAATTAATTAATTTGTTTGTTTGTTTGTTTTCCAAGGTCCTACTTGTTGGTTGCTGATTCTATTTCCTGAACTGCTAGTGCCATAGTCAGAAATTGCTTACTTGAGTCTATATCCTGAACTGTATTCTTTAGTCATTTTCCCAAAAGTTTCACGGTTTCAGGTATAGTATTGAGATTTTTGACCTATTTAGGCTTGATTTTTGTACAAAATGAGAGATTTAAGAAAATTAAATGTCATTCATCTACATTTGATTATCCAGTTTATCTAGCATATTCACTGAAGAGGTGGTCTTTTCTACAGTGTGTATATTTGGCATCTTTGTCAAAAATGAGGTAGCTATGGCAGTGAGAAGTTATATTTGGGACTTCAATTCTATTCCACTCACCACTGTGTCTTGTTCTGTGCCAGTATTGTGTTGATTTTTGTCATTATGACACTGTGGTATAACTTAAAATTGAAGATGGTGATAACTCCAGTCATGTTTTTATGGTTCAGGACTATTTTAAATACCTGGTCTTTTATGCTTTTCTATGAATTTTAAGACAAATTTTGAATTTCTGGAAAGAATTGTTTGGGGGTTTGATTGGGATTCTGTTCCATGTATAAACTGCTGTTTGAAGGATAACCAGCTCTACATTTGACAATGGATTAGTATCCACAACACATAAAGAACTTAAGAAATAAAGAGTCAGGAAAACAAGCAATTCAATTTTTAAAAAGTTACAAAACTGAGCAGATAGTTCCCAAAAGACAAAAATACATTTGACTAAGGAATAATTTTTAAAATAATCACTATCCTTAGCTGTTAAGTATTTTCTCTTAGACACCAAACTTCTCTGCAGGTGCAAATAATCTCAAGCAGACTGAATTCGACCAAATTAAAGATGCCCATGTCTGATGGAATGCTCCCGGATGGTCCCGAGAAAATATGGTGAGGGAAAGAGAGAGAGAGGCGAGACCACGGGAAACCCGGACACCTAGTATTCATTCTCTGGGGTCAGTTTAAATAGCCTGTGGGAGTGGTCTTGACCTTTCCTGGAGAGGGGTTACCATATGGTGGGCTTTCTTGATCCTCCCTGGGGAGGGGTCACCATTTG
>JAQHUG010000106.1:2755294-2766861 GCA_028555095.1 Dicrostonyx torquatus | reverse complement strand
GAGAGAGAGAGACAGAGAGAGAGAGAGAGAGAGGTTGGGGGTGGGGAAGTGGGGAGGATCTAGAAGGAGTTGAGGGAGGTGAAACCATAATCTGAATATATCATATAAAAATCTATTTTCAATAAAAAGTAAGAATAAAAAAGGAGAGCTGAGATGCAATGTGACCAACTTCCTCACATTCCTGATATTGTGATTTTTTATTCTGTGATAGAAACCTTCAAAGTGTGAGCCAACTCAAATCCTTGTTTTCATAAGTTGCCCTGTTAGGTATGGTTTCATAGCAATAAGTAACTAATACAACTTTCAAGACAAGAATTCTTCCACAGCAATATATCCTTAACCATTTAACAGGGTTTTTTTTTTCTTCAAAGTATTGCTAAAGCGATCATCCTGGCCTCGAACTTGTTCTGTTGCCCAGGTGGTCCTTCGACTTGCCCAATTTTCCTCCTCTTTTACGTCCATGCATTTGGCACCATAGGCCTCCATGATAGCATTTGTGCTTCACCACTGGGCTCTATTCCAGTTTAGAAATGTATATGATTTTAAACTACCTTAATATTTAGATTTAATATACAGGGCCTTCTTAAGTCCCCATACAGTGTCCAGCACTATGCTTTATGTTAGTTTTCAATGTATTAACAAATGAGGTTCAGGAGTCAGAGTCCCATGGGCTGAGGGAATTTGTAGAGCAGTTGATATAGTCTGGCATGTAATATAAACGGAGTTACTCAAAGGTACATGAGTCTAGAGAGAAAAACCTTTAGCTCAACTGACTTGAAGAATATCCTAGGGTGCTTTCAGATAGGACCAGGTTTTAACTAGATAGATCAAATTGCACCAGCCTTAAAGACACATATGGGTGGAAAACCATCTATGGTTTATCCAGGAAGGTGACAGTGACTCCAGTTGGGCAGAAAGCCTGGAGAGGCATATTGGGTTCTGTCAATTTCAAAAAGCCCGCAGGGATTGGGTGAGGTTGGAACTGCCTATGCAGACAGTAGGAATTACATGAATTGGGAGATTGCTGTTGTTAGGTATGAGAGATTTAATTAAGGCAATAGCGAGGGAGGCAGAAGGAACAGCTGTGGAGCTGATGAACCACACCCACAGAGAAGGTAGAACAATACATCTTAAAAGAGATGGCATAAAGAGGGCATGGGAAGGATTTAAACCCAGTCAAAGATCTGCCGCTGAGGGAATTACAGACTTTCCACCAGAAGCTTTGTCAAGAGAGGAAGGGATAACAGACTTGAGGGGTAGTTTGGTTTCAGTTTGGGGTGCACAAAAGCCCCCAGGTGAAAAGTTCTCAGCTGGCAGAACGAAGGTCAGGAGAGCCAAGCCCTGTGTGGATGCGTTCTTAATCTTGAGGTCTGGAAGCTGCTCCCAGCACTTTCGCTTTCTATAGGCTGCAGATGGATCGCATACTCAGCTCTTTTTGTCAGTTGGATAAAGAACATGGCAAGCCCCTTGAAGGCAGCCAGGTGATTATAAACCTGGATTCTCTGTTTCTGAGGTGATACTAGTCTTGTAAAGAGAGTCTTCAATGACAAATGTTTTAAATGTTGGTAGGGCAACCAAGATAGAGGGCAAGAGAAAAGTCTCCAGCCCTAAGTCGGTGGTTTCTGCTGGCTGCAGAATGAACAAGTCAATGAACCTGGCAAGCATCCCCTTGGCTTCCTACAGAGGGACAGAGGGACTTTAAAAGGTGAGAAAAAAATTAGATTTAGGTGTGGGGAAGGCAATTGCCACCAGAGGGCAGTCGCACCTCGAGATGAGCTAAACAAAGCAGTTTCTCCAGGGTTTTTGTAGAGGAGTGCTTGGTTACCAGGGAAATGTGCCTTGTAGCACTAATCACTAGGACAGCTAGGTCTTTAGACCCGGAAAAGCCCGCAGGTAATCAAGCAGGCAAGTGATTCAATCTGTTTACTTGACAATTCTGAGTACACCAGTTCACAATTTCTTTACAAAGAAAATTGGCTTGTTATTTTCTCTCCGGAAGAGGAAACGCTTAGCTGTATCTAGAGCAGAGTTCACCGGACCGGTCAGGTCTCAGTGGTAGTAATCTTTTTGTCTTAGGAGTCTGTTATGATTGCAGCCACAGACAATGTCCAAATTTACGAAAATGCTAATCAGGAAAGGGGGAGACTGGACGACACAGCAGCACATAGCTCCTGTAGTAGCAGCGGCTCTTTCTGTACAGCCAATGATGACAGGGATTTCTTGTCAATTGTCTGACAACAGCGCTAAGGGTAAAGTGTGCCTAGGAGAATATATTTACTATATATTGTCACAAGTAGAAAATAGATGTGTGTTGTTCCCATGTCTTTGTTCTTTACTCTCTATAAGACAGCTTCCTTGGATCCAGAACTCCTCTCGCACAGAGGGGGAGAGGGCAAGAAAGAGGCATGAAAAGGCAAACGTTTCATTTGTCCTCATGACCTTCAGCTTGATCAGTACAGTGCACACATTTCTTCAAAAGGCTGGCAGCAGCTATGTGACTTTCTGGTTGTGGGTCGTACAGACCATCAACTGAGATCCTTCCACAACTTAATCTATTTGGAAATTAAACTGCACATTTCCCCAGCTGTCTCTTTAATAGGCATAGCAGTCCCCAATGAGAGGAAGGAGGTTCCTGGAAGTCAAAATGAAAAAGGCCCAGCAAGGAGAAGAAAAACGGGTTCAGTATTCTTAGATTTTCAGAGAATGAAAACTGCATAGAAGCTCCTCTTCGCCGTAAGCTTGAACAACAAATATTTTTTCTTTCATTTTGCTGATTAGAGAATGAAACAGGGATGCATCCCCTGATGATCTCAAATTGAATGGTCCTGCAGTCGGGACTTGAAGGTGGGGTTTCCCACTTTTTAATTTTCGAAGCTAATCTTTAGAAACAATAGTGATGATGATGCTTACTCCAATACTTTCAGGCACCATTTCCTGAACATAATTATGCTTTCTTAATAAATAAAATAAACAAAATTTATGCCTTCTTCAGTATAAAACTAATGTTAAAAGTGCGATGTCCTCCACCGAGAACAGTAATTTTAAACAGCAGCAAAACCAGGAGGATGACCCAGTTTTGAGCTCTTCTTCCCCATCCCCTGGGTATCCCTGCTTGGTGCTGGTACAGTACATTGAACACAAGAACATATGCAGTGTTTTATTTGGCATAAATGTTTGGAAGTTGGCGTTGCTAAACTATGACTAATTTCAAATAAGAAAATGCTTCTGGAAAATGTGCTTGCTACAACCTTCATACCGCTGTTAACTGTGTGGTTCCCACGTAGAATCTATTAGAACAAAAAATGAACAGGTACCCCAAAGAACGTTATATAGATCCTCTGTGCTTTGCAAAAGTCACCTATCTACAGGAAAATCAGTGCAAGGACATCAGATCAATGGAACGTTAGATGGTTTGATATGGTCAGATTGTACACTGGTCATATCTTTCACAGAATTTAAATAGTTTTGAAAAGTAAAAACATTATTCATGATTTGTTTGAATTCCATATATATTAATGTATATATAACAATACATATTTTGTGTCTATTATTTATTGCATAATAAATAGTTAAAATAGTTTACATATAGTACATACATATTGTGTGTATATTCTGCCATGTTGAGTACAGTGGCCAAAGATTCTGATTGTCCATGTTTGTGTTTAACTCTCAAATCTTAAGAGTCACTTTTTAATTTAAAATTTAGAATATATTTGTGGCATTTTTTCCTTGGTCCTGTTCTTTCGACTCTTTTATTTGTTTCCTGTTGGGGCTGTAACAAGTCCAGACAAACTTAGTGGTTCAGGACAGTATACACTTTCCATCTTTCAGTCCTGCGGGTCAGTGGTTGAAGTGACCACTCAGCAGTTAATAGCACTTGCTGTTTTTGCAGGGAGACCTGGGCTGTGTTCCAAACAACGATACCAAGTGGCTGAAGGCTCTCTGTATTTTCAATTTCAGGGATTCAACATACTATTTAGAGTCCTTCAGGTCAGAAATGCTAAATAAGGTGTGATGGGCTGCTTCCTTCGGCAGCATCTAGGTGGAATCATTCTTGCTTTGTAAGCTTCTGGAATCTGTCTAGATTCCTTTAGTTATGATCCCCTCCTCTGTCTTCAAAGCACCAACCCCCTCTTCACTGCTGTTTCCACATCTGCTTCTGACTTTCTTCCAGGTGACCCAGACATATCCACAACCTCAATTACTCTGTGAAATCCTTTCTGTCATGTAAGGCAACATATACACCCCTAGATAAGAAGCTATTGGCAACTGATGGCTGCTGGAGGAGGAGGAGTCAGTTTTCTTCAGGTACGTAATCCCTGAAAGGCTACCCATGCTCCAGTAGATGATGCTACAAATGTGCACACAGATTCAGCACTAAATGACATAAGTAGGCTTTAAAGTTGCGAGGGAAAAGACATGGAGGGCTAGGATAGGTATTAGGTGGGAGAAAATGGGGGTTGATTTAACAAAAATGCATTATATTAATATATGAGATTTTTGATTAAAAATTTAGGTCCATAGAGCTTCCAGATTCAGAGTGTTTGAAGGTAACTTACAAGTAGATTAAGTAAAATCTTTCCCCATTCTTCTGATTCTTGTATGTTGGTGTAACATTATGTAGGGCTCTTTGAAATAAAGTGGTCCTAACGGATGTTACCAATAACATGTCACAGAAATCAACAGCAAATGGAAGTTATGGTTTTAGTTTTTAAGAGAATATTGTTTCTGCCATGCTATCTTGAGCATTCTTGAGGAAAGTAATTCTCCATATCAGAAGGACACATCAGAAGCCAGAGGAAACTTCTTAAAGTAAGGAATTGAGGCTGTGGTTAATATCCGGCAAAAGCTTGACTGAGCCATTTCTTAAGTTAGATCTATTCCATGTCAGTCACTCAGGGGACTGAAAAAGACATGGCTGACATTTTAATTTCAAACTGATAGGAGACAGTTACATTAGGAAGAGCAGGCTAACTTATGTAGAATTCCTGACATGACATAGCATGAGATAATACATACTTATTGCTGTTTACTGATTAAATCTTCAGTTAGTTTGTCACACAGCCACAGACAACTGGTAAAATATTTATATCTTGACGTAAGAATGATGACAAAATGTCTAAGGGAATCTTTGTGCTATAAGTGGATTGAAGTTAGGCTGACTTTTGGATCACACTGTGGAAATACTGGGACAGACTCTTAGAACTACAATAGACCATGAAGTCCAAGGAAAGTTCTGTCAAAATCTGGAACATTGAGCAGTTATTAAACAGTGAATAAAGACCTAGTAACACTGTCATGTGTGGTAATATGATAATAGAAATTTGTAATGAGATTTTTTTTCTGTCCCATCAGTCCCAAATAAATACATGAAAACTTCTTGTTAATTATGAAAGCTTGGCCTATAAATTGGGCTTCTTTTTAACTAGCTCTTATATCTTAAAATTTTAAACAGTGTGTTGTATGATTTTGATCCATTTAGCCAATGACTTTTGGAATAACAAACCCTAGGGGTCTGGTCTTATCTGTCTAGGACACATATTAAAAGTCAATGGAGAGGGTTGTGTACTCTCTTGTTCTAGCTCTCTTGGGTGGTCAGAGTGAATCAGGTGGCAGAGAGATGGCTTTCAGTTAGTACTCTTTACCCCTGGACAGAACAACTGGACAAAGGCAGCCAGATCAGCAGAGGCATCTATTTGGTTTCATATCTGTGAGTGTTTGTCCCTATTCTATACCTAATTACATTCTTGAGACCCTTTAACAGATTCTTGTGATTTCACATAACAACTGGTGCTCAACATTTGGGGATAACCCAACAGCTGCTTGTGACATCAACCCANACATCTGCTTCTGACTTTCTTCCAGGTGACCCAGACATATCCACAACCTCAATTACTCTGTGAAATCCTTTCTGTCATGTAAGGCAACATATACATGTTTTAAGTACTAGGACTTTATCTCCTTTGGGGTGAGACATTATGCTAGATTCTATAACCAAATATTTGTACACATTGCTGGCTAAAATTTATCTGTTCACATTGCTTCATACTCCTTACATACCATGAAATAATAAAATGTCAGTCATTCTGAAGTGTAGTTAGAATGGTATGGCATTGTTCACACTCTTGGTTTATGCACAGAATTCAGCACCAGTTCTGGACAAATTAATTGGGAAGTGAACTGATTTCCAGGCATTGTATGAAACTGCCTGCCAGAACCAAGTTTCCCCAACATAGTGCCCACCTTACCTAGTTCAGTCTCTCCAAACAACAGTAAACGCTGTCAGATTTCTTTTGGATGCCACCTTGGGGAATATTTTTATTATTATTTTTAACACAATTAAAATAGTAACTGTTCTATAAAAGCAAATATATTTTAGAAGGAAAATCAGTTGAATATTTTTTACCTTAACAGTATTTCCCCAAAGGAGACCTATTTTTACAATTCATACAGCATGCAAGACCCAAGCATATGGTAGACAGACTGAGTTCTCATCCTCCATGAGCTGAACTTCCAGAGATCAGGAACAGAGATGGAAGCCTGTCTACTCTTCTGTGCTCCTATATTTGACCAAGGCTATGCAATGAAGAGAAGATTCATTTTTTCATAGCTGTAAAGGCTTTGAAGGCCAAGATTAAGCCTCTCTGAAACCTAGCTATTGGGTGAAATGTGTATTATGTTTCTTAATTTTAAAAGGAATTCACAGCCCCTTGGCTCATAATGATCCCAGAATGCCCCTAGATTTGGAAAACAATTATTCTTTGTTCTAGTTTTGCTTAAGGCTTCCATAAAAATTAAACATGCATGCATACACACACATACAAACACAAACACAATTTTATTTAAAGATAGTTTTACAAATCTTGGTCTTTTCTGTTTTCTAAACCAAGTAAATAGAACTATGTCTCATTGACAATGAACGAGAGATGATGCCTATGTCTTTTCTGTCTTTTGTGAGCAATACATTTTTCTATAAGCAGTTCTCGTTTTACCTGAAGTGTTGTAATACGAAGGAATATTACAGGCCATCAGGCGCTTAAAATTCACCTTGAAGTTTCCCCAGAGTTATTATTTATTAATGCCATAGCAGTATCTCACATTTATTGAATGCTTCTTACTTGCAATGGTGGGGATTGATTACTCTATAGGTGCTATGTCAGAAATTCAGTCATCATATAACATATCTACAGCTGGTGTGTGGAGCGGCCCTGACTAGGGTACTCTACCAGGTATTTCTTACTGTAATTTGCTTGATGAGAAGTGTTTTGTCTTATGGGGAACCTCTCCTGTGAATGTTTCATATCTTGATCCTTTAATTATATACAGACCCTATGAATTCAGGAGCCATCTCCTGTGTGGCCAGATTTATGTTGAGTGGACAGCTCATCTATATATCAGAACACATTCACATAGTGACATTGCACAGGTCATGGTCTGTCTTCATCACCATTTTAAGTCATGAATTCATGCTATATATTCATTGTTCCATACTGGGAATTTTAAAAACAGTTGAGGATGAAAGGTATTTTTGCTTAATCCATAATTTAAATGACTTCTGTATATAGAATCACTTTATTTTTGATTATTATTATTTTGACCTGTTCACTTTGATGAAACATTTCCTAAAGTGTGACTAAGTGCGAAAAGGAGAAGGACTGAGAATATTGCTCTTTCGTTTTGCTTTTTGAGGCAGGGTTTCCCTGTGTAACAACCCTACCTGTCCTGAAACTCACTATGTAGACCAGGCTCCAACTCACAGAGGTTCTCCTGCTTCTGCTTCCTGATGCACCACCACCCCAAGGCAAATATGGCTTAATTTTAAGGAAACTAAAAATATATAAAACAAAAAATAGATAAGTGGTGGTAGAGTCAATATGGAACACATATTCATAGAAGCCAAGAAATCTGATCAACAATAGAAATATTAATGAGCTGATAAAATATAGAACTTGGATGATTTCTGATAAGGGAGGAGGAGAGAGGGGGTAAGAAGATAGAGGAAGAGGGAGATAGGAGGAGAGGGAGGGAAGAGAGAGAGAGAGAACAAATAGTAACACAGGGAAGAAAAATGATCATGTCAGCAGTAGAGCCAAAATGAAGAGTTGATAACAGAATGTGTGACACCACACAAGAAGAGATAAAGAGATAAATAACAAAATGGGCTTCTACACAGGGCTGACTAGATCTAAAGGACTGGATTTTTCCATCTACACTTTATACTGGAGAACTAGCAAAGGTTTGGGTATCAGCTTCATTTTGAATCCTTTGAAAGGATATTGAAGTTGGCTTACTGAGTCAGAGATTTGTTAAATCAATAACATTAGATCACTTTTACTTATTTCCTAAGGTGCTATTAAAACCCCATTTTATGACATAAAGATCACTTTTAGGCAATATTTCTTTTGTCTGCTTACATTTCTGACACATAGGACCACTGACCCACACATAAGTATATGAATCCACAGTATAAAATATAACTACTTTTCTCTACATGACAACTATGGTTATTTGTTCATTTTTTTAGGAAAAGTGATTCATGTCAGGCATATGTACAAAATCTCTCTCTCTCTCTTTCACACACACACACACACACAAACACACACACACACACAATTGACCCTGGAACAAAATGAATTTTAGAACTGACAAAGCAACAGGCAGAAGTGGAGAAGACAGAGGTGACTGGTATGCCCAATGTCTCAGGAGCAACCTCAGGCCCAGTTGTCTTTTGCCTGAAATATTTCAATATTTTATGCATTCCTGTGCCTCTTATTTGATGCTTCTCAAACTGAAACCTGTGCTTCTCTTAGAACCATCTTCGCACAAATTGATTTTTATAATTTTGTGTCCTTTTCTTTTCAATAAAGGCAAAGCCCCTTAGTTTGACATTCTCAAAACCCACTCCTCTTTTTTGTCTTATTCAGCACTACACATTCTACTCCCTACTATTGTTATCCTTGCTATTTGTTTTAAAATGATATTATGCCTCTATACGTTACTCATTCTTATTTTTCTATAGTTATACATACATATAATTAATAAATTGATTTATGATCCTTTACAGCAGGGATGTAAACCTTTCTCCTTCAGATCAACCACTTTCACGTGTTGTTCGAGCATATTGATTTCTAAGTTGCATATATTACAGCATCTTGACTTTGCATCCTTAATCAATAAACTAGTCTTAAAGTAAGGATTTAGATTTTTTTTTAATGTGTGTCTATGCATGTGTGCATGTGGAGGCCAGAGATCAGTCTTAGGTGTTGTTCCTCAGAAGTTGCCCATCTCGTTCCCTAACACAACATATCTTGCAGGCATGGAGCCTGTAGAGTAGGCTAATCTTTAGGAAACTCCAGGGATTTTTCAGGGTCTACCATACCGTATGTCTGGTACTAACAAGCATTTTTATCATGTTTGACATTCAATATATGTACTAGACATTGAATGTAGGGCAAGCACTTTCCTGGGCAACCTATCTCACCAGTTCCCAGGAATTAGATTTTTATTTCTCTGATTGCAATCTCCACCAACATGAATGTGTTCTTATACCCTATTCTCTGAGCCTTGACCTATGGAAATTTGTATGTGATCTTTATTATGTTTTTCCATATTATGATAATGTAGTGTTGTTCATAGTTGAACCAGCTAATAAGTTGTAAATGTTTTTCCCTCATAAGAATTCTTTCTATTTTCCAAATCATGAATAATTTGCTGGTTTTTGTTTATTTTTTAATTTTTATGAGCTTACCATTAAGGAGATTTAGTCAGATTCTGGAATCTTCATGGAACATTTGCTAGTTTTGCATATTTTGGCCATCTCATCTTTCTATGCAGATACTTTTGTCATGTGATCTGGATGTTCACCTTGCTTGGTACAGAGTTGTCATCTGGGCCCTCGCCAGATGCACACTCAAAAACTGTAGCTACTTAGATACTGTTATGTCCATCTAGTTATATATTATTTATGAACTATTGTAGGCCATCAGAGGTGATTTGAAGAATTTAGGAATATGTGTTTAGATTATGCACAAATAAATATTTTGTACAATGGGTAAAAGTTTCTGAGAATTTTAACATCAATAACAGAGGCTGAAACTAATATCCTATAGACACCAAGCAGCAGCTATATTTCTATGAAGTGAAGAAAAAGATTACACCACAAAGAATTAAAAAAAAAACCCAAGTACAATGGGAAAAGCAACACAATACATACACTAATAAGGCAGCAAAAGGTCAAAGGGAAGGGGAGACATCCTGAATAATATATAGAGTCTTAGACAACTATAGAGTTTCTTGGTATGACAACTAAACCTGTGGATCAGCTCTTTGGTCAGTGATCTAACTGCACCATGAAAAGACACTATCACTACTACAGGCCACTCGAAGGCTTGTTTGCAGTGCCTTGCTCAACTTGAAGGGTACAGTTATTTTGAAATTGTATATATTTTTATTTGATCAAAAGTAACTTTTGGTATTTTTCTATTTTTCTATAGCTTGAAGAGCACTAATTAACAAAGTAATAAAAGAATACATTTTTAAAATAGAAAAAAGTATTATGAGGAAAAAGTAAAAAAGCCACAGTTATAAAAATACCAAAATAAAGTACTATTTATGTGAGTCATTATTTTACAAGTTTAAACTTTTTGTTATTTTTATACATTTATAATTAAAATGTAATTACACTACCTACCTCCCTTTCCTCTTTTAGCCCCTCCCAAACTTCTTCCAACTTCTTCATGTTCAATTAAATGTATTAATTTAATATAGTTTTCCATTGTTTGTAATATAAATTAGCAGGCCATAAGATTAGTAGATAAACATTTGAGAAAGAAGCAAATAATGAGTCATAGACATTAAAAGGATCTAGACTTTGGTTCTCCATGAGAGCCAATGAGAATGCAGATTTTCCAATGAGAATTTCACTTCTGTAAAGTGGAGAGAGAAATTGCTCCTTGTTTCTAAAAGTAACAATAGGAACCTATGATTTTCCAATGAGAATTTCACTTCTGTAAAGTGGAGAGAGAAATTGCTCCTTGTTTCTAAAAGTAACAATAGGAACTTTGCATCAGGATTACCTAAAAACTGTGAAAGGATGTTTGAGCTCTTACCTGGCATCTTTATCCTCTCTGGGGGACCTAAATGACAACTTGTTTTGGTCAAGAAAGCTGTGTTGAACTGATATAATCCTGCATTATCTGGACACAATTTTAGCAAAGTGTGTAGAAGACCAACAATGAGAGAGATTTTTCTTTTTCAAAAAGGTCATCTGAAGGAGTCGAGTATCTTCAACAGACACATGTCGCCATATGGCTACAATTTGGGGGTGGGGTTAAAAAGTTGTCTTTCTAAATGAAAGAATTAAAAATCCCTTATGACTGGATATGTATACCAAGTAGTTGTCTCTAAAATAACCCTTTCAGACTAGACTCACCCCTAGATAAGAAGCTATTGGCAACTGATGGCTGCTGGAGAAGGAGGAGTCAGTTTTCTTCAGGTACGTAATCCCTGAAAGGCTACCCATGCTCCAGTAGATGATGCTACAAATGTGCACACAGATTCAGCACTAA
>JAQHUG010000106.1:2701232-2713898 GCA_028555095.1 Dicrostonyx torquatus | reverse complement strand
TGGGTAACTGTTCAGGCAGCAAGATATCACTGTCATTTCTAGAGTTTTGGAAGTTGCTTACAATGCACTTTCTGTTTACTTAGGTAATATTATATCCTTCTGGAGTCTTTGATGGAGTTGAAGAATTTATAGTTATAGTTCTCCTTAGTTATGATAAAAGATAAAGTAAGTATAAGTACTATAGCTGTAATTCTTATTTGATTCCTGTTTTGTTATATGTAATTTTACTATGTTAAAGTTAAAGCCTTCAAACAGAAAAGGGGAAATGGTGTAGGAGGTTCTTCTGTTGGTTAATCAATAAAGAAACTCATTGGCCTGATAGAGCAGAACTTAGGTAAGCAGAGAAGACAGAACTGAATTCTGGGAGGAAGAAAGCAGAGTCAGGGAGACACCATGGATCAGCAGCCGGAGGTAGATGTGCTGAAACTTTTCTGGTAGGCCACAACTTCGTGGTGATACACAGACTGATAGAAATGGGTTAAACTAGTATGTAAGAGTTAACCAATAAGAAGTTAGAGCTAATGGACAAGCAGTGATTTAATTAATACAGTTTCTGTGTGTTTATTTCAGGTGTAAGTTAGCTGGGAAGCTGGGCAAACAAGCTGCTCCTTATTCTGTAACAAAAATCCACCCTGCCACAGGTGGAAACCTGGTGAATTACAGGCTGCTCAACACATTAGAGGGTATGTCTTTTGGACGACTTAGTAGTCTGGGCATCATAACTGCGTATACATGCTTGCATAGAGAGGGTTCTATTAAGTATGGTTGATTTCAGGAACTTCCTAAAGTTATGGAGTCATTTACATTCTGACTTTTAAGGATTTACCCTTTAGCAGGGAATGCTTCATCTCCCTATACAACATGCTGTATCTTAATTAGCTTCACTTCAGAATTTTTCCAAGGGAAAGTTGTTGCTCAATACTACTCTTTTTTCTTTCTGGAATATTTTGTTAGAAAATATCAGATTTACAGGGAAGTTGAGTTATTACTAGAAAAATAGTCATATATTTAGTTATCAACATTTGTAAACATATCACACACTTACCATTTGTGAATCCATTTTTTTTCATGCATGTATTTCCAAGCATTTTCACATATGAGCAATGTACTAACAGGCATTTCAGCAGGATGTCATATTTTTTACATTAAGGATTATTTTGATTAATAGATTAACAGGTAAAGGAATTTGCTGCCAAGTCTGTGAGTTTAACTCCTGAGAACCAAGTAGTAAAAAGAGGAACTTGAAAATTTCATGTGGTCTCCAGTCTACAAATAAATAAAACTTAATATTTGAAATAAAAAATGAAAAAATCAAGTAAAAATGATGAAAACTTACCTTTTAATGAGTCTTAATAATTGTATGTTATATGAAAAGTTAATATCTGTTGAGACATAAATTATCACCAGCCTTAGAAGGGCCCCTTACTCTCCTTCCAAACTCTTAAAGCCCATTTGTTCAATAGTTGTCATTACAAAATCCTTCATTGATTTTTTTTTATTTTTTATTTTTATTGAGTTCTACATTTTTCTCTGCTCCCCTCCTTCCTTCTCCCCTTCTCCCCTCCCCTGTACAATAAAAGAACTTTTGTAGGCATCACAATCCCTGACTTCAAACTCTAGTACATATCTGGTTATGATAAAATAATTCTGCTATGTACATAGTTAAACATGTGTCCTTATGATATGACTAAACATCTTTTATAAATAGGCCCAAAAGGATATTGCTGAATTTTAAGATAATATATTGCCTAATTCTAAAAATTTACCATACTAATGTACAAGGTTTGCAATTTCACCAACAATGGAGGATTTTTTTTTACTTTATCCTACATTCTCTTAAACGTGTATTGTCAGCAGTATTTTTAATTTTGGTCATTTTTACAGGGATAAGATAATATCTCAAAGTTGTTTTGATTTGCATTTCTCTGATGGTTAAATATGTTATATTTAAACAATTTTAAAATATCTTTCAATCATTTTAAATTCATCTGTTGAGAGTTTGCAGTTTAGGTCTGTAACATAATTTTATTGGATTATTTGTTCTTATGATAACTAATTTCCTAAGTTCCTTGTGTTTGTAAAATTATTAATAATTTTTCCATTCTACAGGCTAATATTATGTCCTGTTGATTATATCCTTTACTATACAAAAGCTTCTCAGTTCTGGAAATCTCATTTATTAATTGTTTCTCTCAATGTCTATGCCACTGAGGCTATGTTTGGAATGTACCAATACAATCAAATGTATTTAAAATCTTTTCTTCTATGCGGTTCAATATTGTTGATTTTATAATAAGGATTTTAATTCATTTAGATTTCAGTTTTATATAAATATTCAATGGTTAAGGCCTTAATTATAATATTCTTATAATAAATCTAGAGATACAAAATAAAATTCTTAAATGAAAAACTGACAGTCAAAATGCCAGTCTTATGGCAGGTCTCAGAGGGGCTACAATACAGCCCATGAATTCAGAAGGTAAGAGAGGTTCTCCAGGGGCCAATCAAGATTTATGTTTTTTAAATGTTTAATAGAGATTGACAAAACTCAGACAAATAGGGACCTGGACAACAAAAGATCAATAAAGATAAACAGAGACACCCCTTGGACCAAGACTCTACTCAGTTGGTTGCTCTCCCAAATGAACTATTTCAGCCACGTCCTCTTTGTCAAGGAAGGCCCCCTGCCTTCACCGCTGGAAAAATCCTCGCCTCCTAGCAACCACCTTGGTTGCTGCCCGCTTGCCCTAAAAAACCTGGCATGAGCCCTGGCTGCTCAACTTAAAGCCCGGCTCCCACTAGTACTAGTACCACTCTAGTACTGTAAACAGCCTGGTATTTGCATAAAAACAGACAGGAGGACCAATGAAACTGAATAGAAGACCCGGATATTAATCCACATTCCTTCAAACACCTTATTTTTGACAAAGAAGCAAAAAATATCAAATGGAAAAAAGAAAGCATATTTAATAAATAGTGCTGGCATACCTGTTTATCAACAGGCAGAAGAATGAAAACAGACCCATAACTCAGGTCCAAATGGATCAATGACCTCAATATAAGCCAGCCACACTGAACCTTATAGAAGAGAAAGTGGGAAGTACACTTGAGCGCATTGACACAGGAGTCCACTTCCTAAACATTGATTGCTGTTTAGAACTTCAAAGAAGCAGAACATTTTCAGTGAGGCTTTTATTTCTTTATTTATAATTTTTCCCAGAAAATAGATGTTTGATAATTTGTCTACACTGCTCAGTGAACTATAAACTCAATGACAAAAAAAACCCATTTGCTGTTGATTGACTTTTTTAAATCATTGTTTCTGCAAGCATTCTTAATACATAAGAAGCACTTTATTGTATTTTTTGAGTGAACAATTTCTGAGTGGATAGAGATGCAGAAAGACTTCCACACTGATGGAAAGCAAAATGCTTTATATGAGTTGAAGTGTCTGTGGATTAGCAAACATACAGCAAAGGTCCTTCCTTAAACTTTGTCATTTTGCTGCCAGGAATGTTCAGCTGTAAATCTGTTTCAGGGAATGACACTACCTTGCAATATATGGGAAAAACTAGTATCCAGTTTGCTTCCTAACCCAGACATTCAGACAGACTTAGAAAGCTCATAGCTTATTCTTATTGTAGCAGTTTATAACTATGGCTGTAGGGAGCAGAAGAAGCCCTAAGTGAGTGGACAACAAAGTGAATTTGTATTTTGAGATGTTCACAACCATGTGGAAGACTCCAAGGCTTTGGACCCATGAGACAACTGCAAAGTTGTATTCCCAAGGGCCAGGCTCAAGAGGAATGAAAAAGCAGATGATGATCTGCATGTGCAAATACTGTAAACTGCAGCTTCCACCTCTTGGATCTTTATAGCCTGAGACAGTTCCCTATAGAGACCTCTATCTAAACTAGTCTACTGTTCCACTTATGTTATACCTCATAAACACACTGAGTTCCAGATGTCATGGCAGTGGTAGAAGAATCCCAGCTAATGCCAAATTTGCTCCCTGTGCCTCTCTTCTTCATTCCCTCACTGGTGGGTTCCAGGACCCAAACCACACAGGACACTGCATGTGGCCTTGCCCACATAGGGCTGCCCTCCCTATTGGAGGGTGGACTGCACAAGCACACTCTAAGATGATAAAGCATTTGGTTGATATCTGAGCCTGTCTTTCTAAATTTATTTATTTTGCATCTGAATAACTATCTTTGATGTTAAATTAATTTGTGATTTTTTTTTTGATTCACATTTCACTTGTAGTCAAATGTCATTTAGGGACACTTTTTAAATACAGAGGTTATATGTGTTCATTGAATTTACCAATTAAAATCTGTCTGTCTCTTTGATTGAATCTAGAAAAGAGACAACAGATGTGTTCCAACCACATGACTGATTATGTGTGTTTCAATGCCTAGCAAGGACAGAGTATTTTTTCTCAGCACAAACAACTAAAAGTGTTAAGAGATGTAGATATATTTTTCCAAACTAATTTTAACCGCATTTAGAATATCTGGCAGACATTTATAGTAAACATTTTTAAAGTCTATATAGTGGTTGGAATTCTCCCTCCCCATTATACACTGTGTGTCGCTCATATGGAGAAAACACATATGGCTGTTTAATTGTATACTGTTTCTGGAAATTGTTTTAAGATGTACTTATCTTTCCACTGTCCTTTTTGTTGTTAATAAGATTCTTATTTGAGTATATTGAAAAAGCTTCTGAGCCTGTCTTTTGTTCTCTGAGGAAAGTCATGGTAAACTATCCATTAGAATCAAGGAACAGATTTGCATGCATAAGTGGGAATAGACAAGAAGGTAAAGACAGGAGGTTTCCTTTAGGTTCTCTACATTTTTGATACTTTAAAATGGTGAATTCCTGAAAGATAGTTTTCAAAGACTTTTATTTTTGCTAAATGCAAAATGTGTCTAAGGGTTTGTTTTAAAAATGTTTAGACTAAACCAAAAGAAAGATGTGAAATTGACCAGTCTTCAGAACCAGAACAGATTGAGGGATCCTTTGCTTATGTCATGATGTGAAAAGCGTTTGTGAGATGATAAGAAAAGAGGAGTAAGGGCCAAAGAAAGCAGGACTAGGTTGTCTTTGCCTTATTGCAATATGATTTAGAGAAATGTCATCCTGTGCTTTGGAGAAATCTGGTTGCTCAGGTTAGTTGGGTCTCAGAGAGTCGTGCAGGTGCAAATTCTCATGTCAGGTTTTACCTTAAGTACCACAAAACCTAGAGTGTAGTTCACTCTACAAGGATTAACTATGTGAGAAGAGAAGTCCTCATACACATACAGCTTTATTGTCTAGGGATTAAGTATACAGTCCACAAACACATGGGTGACACTTCATATTCTAGAATAAATGTATTCTTTGGGCATATGATAAGAGTGATACTTGAAATCATTAATGATATTTTCTCATTTGTTTTGTGGTTTGTGGACCTAAGACTCTGGTTCTTTTCCACCCAAAACATCTATTATTTTAGGAGTACATTATGATTAGTGAAAGAACATGATAGAACCTTTTAAGAAAGAATTCCATAAAATTTTGTTTACAATGCATTTATGAAGCATAGAGTTCCATATAAATTTATTTGAAGCAATATTTGAAATATAATGACATGTATACCCTGACATTTTCCTGACATAAAATTTCCCTTCTTTTCTTCCCCCTTTCATTTTTATGATGAATAGGTAAAACAGCAAAGTCCTTTTCAGAAGTTGAGGTATATGTTGATAAAATATGGTTTTTTGTCGATGATATGGAGACCCTTCTATTGTGAAATGAATCCATGACTTATAAAATAAAAAAAGAAAGTCAATTTCTGTGCTCAAGAACTGTGAGAAGATAAAAGAAAAGAGAAATAGATGGTTTAACAATGCTTCACCTGGTACATTTCATTGGAATATAGTGTTTGTGTATGTATGTATGTATGTTTCATATACCATTTTAAGTCTAATCTTATGAAAGAATGGAGTTTCATGTGTGTAAGCATGATCAGGGTGCAACATATAAAATTCTTAAATAATTAATAAAATATGTTGGGGTTAAAAAGAACTGGATGAGATTTCAAGTAATGTTTACTAGTAATAGTTATTCAAGGACAAGTATCAAACATTTAAAAGTGTTTTTACAATAGAAGAAATTAGACTCTGTGAGGGATGGGGTGCTGCTGGTAAATTGATCACTGGAGGATGATGACTTCACATTTACTTAAACAATTTTGACTTTCTACAAAAGACACAGTTCATAAGCTTTGTGATTTTAAGCTGTCATACACACTGTTAGTAGATAAAATACCTCCATGTTAAACTGCTGTATGGTTTGTAAAGATTTTTACCTTTTATTATATGGGGAAAGCATATAAAGGATTACAGGCATGATAAAAAGAAATGGAGCATGGTTACCTTCAATTTTTGATGCAGACTCTCCCACAGAAGCACTCTGCCCTTTTGTTTCTGAACTCATTGGATGCTGATAGTGTAAACACTGTGAGTATTTGAGATGTGAGAAGACAGCTTAGGTTTTCAATTTTTGGACAAGGCTAATGAATTGGATATAGTTGACTAAAAATTTTAAAATTCAAACAACAGTGTAAAATTTGAGTTTCAGAACGGGATGTTGTTCACACATGTAATATCAACACAAGCTTGAGGATAGTCTGGGCTATATAGTTGGTTCTAGGAGAATCAATGGCAGAGACAGACAGACAGACACACACACACATGAGAAAAAGAGAGAGGGTAATGGATTAAGCAAAATTCTGGGGATCACTAAGTAGCTGCAGTTGCAGAATGCTGCAGGTCCCCAAGAGGCAGCGGGCAGCAGGTCCGGAGAGCAGCCAGTCCCAGGCAGATACAGAGGAGTTCCCAACTGGCTGCAGGGGGCCACGAGAGGCAGTGAGTCCCACAAGGAGAGACAGACAGGCACACCATGAGACCACACCACAGGTCTCTGAAGGTGGCTGGTCCTGGGCAGGAAGCCACTTGGTGGGTGAGAGACAGAGACATGGATAGGCACACCATGCAGAGTGAGGTTGGATATTTATTTAATGGGTTATGGAAGGGAAGGGGAGAGAGAGTGATGGATGGAGATAGAGACAGAGACCCACATCAGAGCACTGGATGGAGCTCCCAAGGTCCAGTTGAAGAACAGACGGAAGAAGAAGATGAGCAAGGAAGTCAGGACTGTAGGGGGTTGGTCCACCCACTGAGACAGTGTGACTGATCTAAGGGAAGCTATTTTTTTGTATCTGTCGTTTCTAAACCCTTAAGATAGAAACACATTCCTTACAGCTCTGTTTCTTTCAATTATTTTATTTATTCACTTAGCAAATGTTTATGGATTGTCTATGAATTTATAACGCTGGACAAGGAAGTTCATACACACAGTCTTTTATCCAATGGCAAGCATCTTGGAATCATAATAGTTATATAGATAAATGCATTTTTATTTTCATTGAGATTTATGACAAAACACACAGTGACTGAGATGTTTAATCCTGTGAATGGGCAAGGGAGATTTCTTCCCAAATAGATTTAAATGGAGACATAACATAATAAATGTACCATGTTGGAACGAACATCGGTGATCAGTCACATCAAGTACAATGGTCCTAAGTGAACTGAAAACCACCTAGCATGGAGCCAGCAAGGAGACAGACAGGGTGAGCTAAAAAGCTTGAGCTGAGCACTCTAAGGTCTCTAGATTTTTTAAGTTGTGTTTTGCAGCAATTAGAATTATAGTAATGTATAAAACATTGTTGAACTTTGCCTGAGGAACCTTTTAAATCACGTTTTTTTTTTTTTTGTTTTGTTTTTTTGAAACAGGTAGCAATGCCACTTCTGCCCTGGGAGAGTTCTCATCATTCATTGAAGACTTGGCACCCAGAGGGATGGTAAGTGCCAGTACACTAGAGAAGGGCAAAGATTAGTCTGACTTTTGCTCCACACATATTTTAGGGTTTTGAGTATCTTCCTCTTATTTGCTCTGTAGAGTCATATGTCCCTATTGTGTTATTGTTTGTCTTAAATCTTTCATTATTTTTAACCATGCATCTTATGGGTTTTGAGGAAGCCATTCCTTTGTGGTAATAAGATGAGACAGGTCATGGATTGAAGTGAAACCTGGGTAGAACTGTATTCCATAAGTGAGTGAGATGCTTGCCTACCAGAGGTATCACCAGATATTATTATGTGAAAATATCCCTGTGAATATGAAACTATGTAGAAAATCAGAAAAAATACAAGAATTCTTAGATATATTCTTAAAGAATATTCTTTGATCATTTTCTGAACTAAATTATGGCCTATTTGTTTCCTTTAAAATTCTTCCTTAGACTTTAGTCAGTTAATTATTTAGTTACATACACAGAATTGTAGAGCTCTTTACCTACCAATAAAGCAAATTCCTGAACCAAGGATTACCACTCTGTGACAGTATTTCATTAGGGATTTATGATAGGTTTTAAGTAACTTCCCCTCTGTTAGACACCTTAATTTTGTCTCTAGCTTTGCCTTTCCACCTGGAAAGAAAGAAATTTAATGTTTTGATCTATTGTGAGAGGAGAGTGCAGCCCCAGACACTGCATCTCTTTCTCAAAGTCACAGTAAGTGGTCAATTTAAACTACATCTCTTTTTCCGGTGTCAAGACCATGCCACTTCTGTGACCCTTTGCTAGTTTTCTTTTATTTGAAGAAAATCTTTTAATATTATGCTTCAGAACTGGGGACTCTTCTATCCCATATACTATAATTTTAAAATAAAGGTTCAAAAGAATATTTCATAGACTCTGAGCAAGCTAGTGCCAAAGGTTTGACAAACAGATTTGATAAATAGAACCCTGGATGAATTTGCTCCCCATCCTCTCTAACTAGTGTGCTTGAGCTTTGAGGGAGAGAGTAGGGTGTATGTTGAGAGAGATAAATGTCTATTATTGCAACCTGTAATCTAAATTGTCTACTTAATATTTGAAACAACAATTAGTAATTAGAGCTACAGTGAAACAAAAATGCTTAGTTTCCCCAATAAGTTTGGTAATTCTGAATTTTTCATTTTTTTTCCTGGCATAGTTTGGAGTAAAGCGTTTTATTTTGTCTGATGACTACTGTGTGCCCTTGTTAATTATGGGCTCCATAGCAATTCATAATGGAATTCAACTTTGCTTTTACCCAGAATCTCTTTCTTAATTATTAAAGTTAAGTAAAGTGAATGTCCATTTATATGTCAATTTAAAATACCGCTAGAGGAATTTAAAAACCTTAACTGAAGTTCCAGACAGTGAAATAATAATGACTGCTCAGAGCCCATAAGCTGTGGAGCTACAGCTGCTCGCTTTAGGCAGTAGTGAATCCTGGACTCTAAATAGCAACCTCATGTAACTGTTCATCATGATTTCATATAATGCTTCACACTTACTTTTTTATTTTGTGTTTTGTGTGTTAAGGGGCATGCATGTCATCGCACGTTTGGAGAGATAAGAGGACAACTTGCATATAATACCTAGGGATCAAATTCAGTTTTTTTTTTTGGGGGTGGGGCTTGGCAGCAGGTACCTTTTTTCACTGAGTGAAATGCTGGGTCCTAATCTATCCTCTCACTCTCTGTGCACATTCGTGTGTGTGTGTGTGTGTGTGTGTGTGTGTGTGTGTGTTAAGCCCTATTTTGACCATGTGACACAGAGGCAATGTGATGCTAATGATGTTGAAAGTTGCTCAAAAAAGAGATCAGACATGTGACTTTTGAGGTTGGTACCATGTTGCATGACTTCCTCTGCCTTTCTCTTTTGTTATAAATTTTACTTTGAATCCACCTACTATGTGTAAGTGTTCCAAGTGACAGATGCAAATATTCTAGTCATAGCCAGCATTAGCTTCTGGACTTGTCTCTGAGGTGATCTTGATCTAACTCTAGCCCTGGTTATAAACCTTTAAGAAATATAATGTCATGATGAGACCACTCATTCCAGACTGAGGAATAACCAGAGTAAGCAACTGTTTTGGCTAGGTTTGAATTTTGTAGCTATCAGTAAATGACCAAAGCTTTTTTACTTGAAAAACCACACACTATTTAAGAAAAGTAAAAGACAATATTTGTGTAAGCCAAAAAGAATTTGAAATACAGATACAACTACTGCAGGTCATGTGTCTGGAAAGAGTTTTACAGGGAAAATAAATCATTTGTTTGGTATTGAAGGAGGAATATGGGTAGATTCATTTTGACATAGCATATATCAATTGCTAAGATAAAGTATAATGGTACTATTTAGAATACATAAGGCATATTGTAGAGATAGTGTTATAAATTATAACAAATGTGTTAGTAAACAATTTTGACATCAAGCCCTTTATTTATACCTATCATTTTATCTTGGATCGCATAAGCCAAAAATTTGAAAATTTCATGAATAAAAAGCAAAAACAAACCTTAACTTGGTATATATAGAAGATTTAAAGGCTAATTTTTGCAATGAAAAATAAAATGTATTTCAATGATGTATTTATATTTTATAAAGAAGAAAAAATACACAGTTAACTAAGATGAAATTAACTGTGACTGTGACTCAATGGTAATTATCACAGTCTGCTTTTTCAGAGGACTTGGTTCTTTCCCATGTTAGTGGTTCACTACTTTCTATAACTTTAGTCCAAAGGGATCCAATACTCTCTTCTGGTCTCTGTAAGCACCATGGTGCATAGACATACATGCAGGCAAAAATATTCATGCACATAAAATAAAATACATTTAAAAATAAAAATGTAATATATTTATCATGCACAATGTTGTTCTCGTTTCTTAAGTTTTGGCAATTTTTATTTATCTATTTATTTTGTGTGTGTATATGAACTGGGGAGTTGCTTGCCACAGCTCCCATATGGAAGTCAGAGGACAATTTGCAAGAGTCATTTTTTTTTTTCACTTTGCTGGTTTCAGGAATTGAATTCAAGTTTTTAGGGCCGGGTTAAGTGCCCTTATCTGTTGAGACATCTAGCCAGCCCCATTTTTAAAAATACGGTTTTAATTGAAACAGAATTACATCACTTCTTCTTCTCCCTTTCCTTCCTCAGACCTTCTCAGCTACCTTCCCTCTTCCCATGCTTCCAAAGTCTTAGGTTGATATCCTCCTTTGACTACTATTTGTGACAAATGTTTATGTGTGTATGGATGTCTATGCAAATAAATCTATATCTCTATCTATATATCTATATCTATATATCGTAATGAGTCCATTTCTGTTGCTTGTGTGTATGTGGTTTCAGGGCTGACTACTCTGCAGTGGACAACTGACAGGGGCTTCATCCCTTTCAGAAGCTATTTCTCCCTCACTTAGCTGTCATCAGTTACCAGTAGTTCTTTGTTTGAAAATGGGAATTCTCCATGGAAATTTTTTCCTTCCATATTAACATGTCCATTGAGATTAGCTACGTTGTTGTCTTTTTAATACAACAGTCTCTAGAAGAGACAGTTTCGTAGCTGCCTTTTTTTATATTCTACACCTTTATATCTTTCTGATCTCTCTCTCATGATGTTCCTTGAGTTATGATGTGGACATAACCTTTAGACCTGGGATCCTTGTGGTCTGTTAATCCTTGTTCTGTTGTGGTATTTTTGTGATGATGTCCATTTGCTGTAAAGGAGATTTCTTTGGTGAGAGTTGATAGCCACACTGATTCAGGAAACATAGGCAATGATAAAATGTATCGTCTACATTTTAAAATGCATAAAAAGATGAGTTTCACATTGATACAAAAGACATGGCAATTAGTATTTTTTATGTTCAGTTTTACTTTAAAATGTTTGCTATGTAATCTCATAATTAAGAATCTGTAACTTGGCATTGATCTACTGTCATGTTTTTAAGATCTCCTTCTAATAGAAGAAAGCACAATGACACATCATGCTATGAACTTGAAATCTTCATCTCTGAATTGACAAAATTTTGATAACTGACATTTCCTTTGATATATGCTATGTCATTAGAATAGACTCCTTATTTATCTCTTTGTAGTAGAAAATCAATCCAGCCCTTCACATGGTGGAAGACCAGGTTACTACTCAGCAAGTATTTACTGCCTCCCTCTTCCCAAGTGAGGAAGATGCTTGGGATCTGAGTACATGAGCGCCTATGATCAGTGGCATGTGGGCAACTGTGACAGGGCTTGCTGTCAGCTGAGGCACAGAAAGGAATGACACCAGGAGATCAGGTTTCATATGCTCATTGTTCCTTCATTGGCTCATTGAAATGAACTTAGTATTAAGAATATAGTCTATAATAGGCAACCATAGGCAATGAATTACAGCTGGTCTACAGAAATGTGGTCCTGAAATGAGCATTGCAAAGCCTGAACAATACACGTGACCACAAATGTCAAAGATGCTTTCATTCCTTTAAGATTTACAGTTTTTCTGAGATTCAAGAAATTATCTTTGTCAAAGGAAAGCATGATCAGTTTACTATAGTACTTTATTGTTTTCTAAATATGTAGGGACTTACACATAGCTTTCTAAATTTAATATGGTGCCAAGAATTTATCTTACTGATGAGATTTCATGAACATCCATATGTTCTTTATTTATATCCTATTTCTAATTTTTTTATATTTTTATATCTTTATTTATATCCTATTTCTATTTGGATTAGTTTGGAGATTT
>JAQHUG010000106.1:2638561-2656685 GCA_028555095.1 Dicrostonyx torquatus | reverse complement strand
CTCTTTTAAACAGTTCTAATGACCTCTGTCTATTGTATCTCCTTAAAACACTCGTCTACAAACCTCCTATCTTAGACAGATGCTGTACTATTGTCATCATAGTCCTAACTCAGATATACCCAATAGACAGTCCTCAAATGCTCAGAAATCTAGAGAATATGACATTTAAAATGTTTCATTAAAAAAAAAAACTTTTCATAATAGAGAGACAGGTCAGCTCCTGTCAGCACCCCGATTTCCTCCAAAGAAGATGGTTGGGAACACAAGAACCTTCACCTGGAGCTTGCTTCACAAGTGGCAGCACTAGCCACTAAGCAAACCTGCCTTACATCTCAATTGCTGTAAAGACCCTTTTAGACCATGGACAGCAGGACACTGGGGAATCAACTGCTTCAAGTTGCCTAAGACAAAGGTAAAGTCCTCCCATGTGTCCTTACTCCATAGACGTGCATGGGAAACTCTGCATACTTGAAGGCCTACTTCTGCCAGTGGGAAGACAGATGTTGCCCTAAGACCTGCCTCAATGACCATGCAGGACCCAGGGTGACTGTCTATGTAGCCAATCAAGTACATCTCTGTCATTTTTGTCATTTTTAATCATTAACTTGGGTATAATTTATCCTTCTTGGAAACTCTGATGCAATTTACAGCTTTGCCAGCTTGACAGCAGGGACCAAGGCTTCAGCTGCCTTCTCAGTTCTCTGTGCAAAGTTCAGTCACAGGTCTCACAATCTTAGGACCAATACTAAGTCTAGACACAGTTCACCTTGCTACCAAACCCAAAAATGAGGTAAACTCATAGAAGAAATTTTAGTGTAACTTCATGCCATTTCTCTTGTTTAAATAAATTTGTTTAAAGATGCAAAGCTTGATCAGATATAAGAGGATCTAAGAATGTTTCAGGGTATAAGAAAGTGTTTTAAGGTATAGAAATGCAGTCATAAAGGACTGAGGATAAAGAGAAATTGATTTGAAATGTTTAAAAAAAATAAAACTTGTTCTGAATTTCACTCTTTCTCTCATTATGCTATGGTTAAATTAAGACTCCAGAAAGTACATAGTCTTAACAATAAACAATGGAGTTCTGAGAAGCTATTAATTCAACTCTGACAGAGTATTAAACACCATACTATAACACTATATGACCATAAGTACAAGACCACAGAGTACTAAACCCTATACTGTACTACCACTTTATGGTCATAACTACAAGATCAAGATTTTTAATTCCCTTTGGCAGATTTCTAACTATAAATTTCAAAGGTGCTTTTCATTGTGCTAAAAACCATCAGTCACACTATTCTGGATAAAATAAAGAATGTTAATATTTTCAACAAAAATTATTTCTGATGAGAGTATACTTCCATTTCTAATGTGTCTAAGGATCAAAGAATTCTTGTAAGTTCAAGGAATTTGACTTGAATTCACCTCAAACAGGTCTAAGAAGTACCAGATGGTTCTTTATAGCCTGAACAGCACTGAAACAACCAGCTACCTTAGGACCAGCACCCTAAATTTTTCCTCCAGAGATGATCAATGCACCAGATCAGTAGGAAGTAGTCTGGAGGACTCAACACCCTCAGTTCCCTAACCTGCCACATCTAACTCCTCACTTTCTTTAGTAAATAAACAAGGGAAGAATGTTAAACCCCCCCACCCCCCCCACCCCCGGCAATCCTGGTCCTGCACCTTGTTATTGTATGCATGGCAGAGGAATCCTCTCCCTTTAAAAGGTGAAACTCTGCCTACTTCCCCTTTCTTCTTCTCCTTTCTCTGCATCTCTCTCTCTCTCTCTCTCTCTCTCTCTCTCTCTCTCTCTCTGTCTCTTTTCCCTTTCCCCTCTCTTCCCTTCCCCCATTCCCTTTATCTCAATGAAACTTCACACGTAAGCTCTGTTTGCATGGTACATTTGTCTCTTTCCCAACATGGGGACTCTTGAGTCCTCACAACCAAGGTCCCTCTTGATCAGATAATCATTACATAATCTGATAATTATTTTTGCGTAAGCTCACAATACCTGGAGATTGTTTAAAAAGAAAGAGTGAGTACATTTCATTGCCCTGAGAAAGTCAGAGATGTTCAGTAATTTTGAACAGTTAAGAGATGGAGAGGGACCTTGCTTTACTTGCTACTTGGTTGTGGTCATGACTGGTACCAGAGCCACAGGCTTTGACTATACAACAACAGTTTGCTGTGAGGCACCATGCCATATCTAAAAACTAACAAAACAAAACAAAAATAAAACACCCAAAAAAACAAACAAATGCTTGCAAGAGGCAGTAGGAGATTGTGAGTGAGGAAGATTCTTCAGACTGACAAGTCAAGAGCTGGTTTCCAGAACAACTGTCCAGCATAAAGGTTCCTGAGAGTAACAGCAGTTAAGATTCCCGCTCTCTTTGTGACTGACTCTCATTTACCTGTTGCAGCATAGGTTTGGTTTTAGTTTAAGAAACTTGATAGAACTCTAAGAAAAGTTTGAGGAATACTAGGCAAGTGGCATCAGAAATAGCAACCAAGACAAAAAAAGGTAGATGAAATTGGCACAATTAAAAGAACACTAGCAAGGGCTTAAGAGTCTTGAGTTCGGGAAGTAATTAGATGAACAGGGTTTAAATGTATTTTAGAGGAATATGATATGTAAAGTGTACAAATGTGATGTCCAGTCAAACATGATGTAGATCAAGGACTGTCTCATTCTTTATGACCCACAACAGAAATGGCCTGGAGTGTTGAACTGGGTCTCAGTGCAGAGGGAAGATGAACCTAGAAATTTAGCTGTGAGAAGTCAAGAGGATGTCAAGGCTAGGACTGGATATCTGTCTATCTTTCATGTATATGTCTCTTTATGTCTCTCTAAACTTTGAGCACTCATTTCACTGGGACTGCTGAAGGACTTTGCCTCTGCACTCTGTTATTTCACATACTGTTACTAAAATGTCACCCTAGCAAGAGGAAGAGATGGTGATTCATTATCTGTTTGTGCTCTTTGGTCCTCTGGGTATTCATCTCAACACATTTTTGTTATTTTTATGAATTAACTAATTAATTTTTATGTGCATGGATAATTGGTTTGTATGTAAGTCTGTTCAACACTTGCATGTTTGGTTCCCAAAGGGATCAGAAGAATATGTTAGATCCCCTAAGACTGGAGATATCGGCAACTGTGTGCCACCATGTGAATGAGGGAACTGAACTCACATCCTCTGAAATAGCAGTCAGTTCTCCAATCCAGGAACAATTGCAATTAGCTGTTCTGAGAATCTGCTAACATCTTACTGCTTGCTTCTCAGCAGTCCATCTTCAACTCATTATAGTAAAAATAATTGATTATGATTTGTTTTGAGAAGAAATATAGGTAAAAAAAGAACTCATTCTTCTACATTAGAGATGCAAAATTGGTCAGTAACCACACTATTTCTAACACTTTTATGGGAATATTTACATACATATCCCTTTATGTATATCATAACACCCTAGGAAACATTTAACCTAACCTTAAAAAATACAGATAAGGTAAACTATTATTCTGAGAATAATAATAAATCAGTTATAACTACTTCCATGAAAAGTCTGCCTTCAAGTTAAGGTTTGTTTGAAAATGATTAACTGAGTAGTTTCTAATTTAAAGCATGAGAAAATGATACATTGGGAAAAAATTTCGACACTAGCAATCATAATAAATTCCTTTTTAATGTTTCTTATATTTTCTTCTATTAAGCATTTTATTTTATTTTTTATGTTGCAACCACAGCTATCTTTCCTATTCCTCCTCCCTCAACCCCCTAACCTCCTCCCCACTCCACCTTCCTCCTCTTCTCCCAATAGGTAAGAGCTTCCATGGTGAGTCAACAAATCTGGCACATTAAGTTATGGCAGGACCAAGCCCCTCCCCTGCATTAAGGCTGAGCATAGTATCCCACCATAGGGAATGGGCTCCAACAAGCTAGCTCATGCACCAGGGATAGATCCTGACCCTACTGTCAGATATCCTCAGATAGTCCAAACTTCACCACTATCTCCCACATATGGAGGGCCTAGTTTGATCCCATGGAGGGTCCACAACTTTCAGTTTAGAGTTCATGATTTTCTACCAGATTGATTCAGTTGTAGATTTCTCCATTATGATCTTGGTCTTCTTTGTTCATATATTCCCTCCTCCTTCTCATCAGCTGGATTCCTGGTACTTGGTTATAGATCTCTGTCATCCAGTTCCATCATTTACTGGATAAAGACTCTGTAATGATAGTTGGGGTACTCATCAATCTGATTATAGGGAAATTTCTTAACTTCATAAGTCATCAGTAAAATACAAATCAGCACAAAACTAGTCATCCCTGAATTTTGAGAGATTAACAGCAGAAATTTGAGCAGTTGATGAACAACAGACCCTTCACACTTTTGTGGTAAATTGGTATGATAGCTTTGAAAAATATTTAAGTAAATGTTCTGTAAAAGCTGAAATCACATTAGAAAATATAGAACAAAAATGGATATGGAAGATAGGGTCATGGTGACAAGAGGTAGGTATTATATATTTCAGTTGCAATGGGAAAATTATACATTAGCTGTATTTGATAACTTAAAAAATAAGACAACAAATAAAAATTTAGTCTTTGCAACATGATGAAATAAACTTTAGAACCTCTGTATTTCTCAATTCTATGGTTAAGTCTTAAAAAGCCTCTATAGAATATGTAAGACAAATGACACTGCAGAGGTCAAACACTGGGAGATAATGTGGTTGGACTGAACTCTCACATGCATACCCACCTTCCCAAGTCATTGTCTCTAGCCTGAAGGCTAGATGCTACTATTCACTAAAGAAAAAAATAACCATGTTTGTTGGACCATTCCTTCAATTCTGAAAAGAAGCTGGATCTTTTAAATAAGTGTTCTCAAGTTAACAAATTAATTGTCTTGAGTCTAACTGGGAAATATAATCTAAGAGTGTCTAGGGCTTTATCTTTGGAAATTGTGATTAATTGTGGATAAGGTAGTCTTGGAAATCATTTATCATTCCTAACAGGCTCTCCTAGGACCTATTGACTTATAGTGAAAGGCTGTCCCAGGCCACTCTGTATTAAGGTATCAACCTACGGATTTTGTAGTCATAGAATTTACTGATATTACAGACCATATTGCTATATAGGTTTAATGAAAATATATTATTAATGACTATGTCCTTTGCTTTACAGACCATGATAGGTACACCCACTGAAACAGTCTACTTGAGTTAATGGGAGTTCACCAACTCCAGCCAGACTAGAAAGGAACAAGCATAGGCCCAAACTAGTCCCTCTGAATGTGATTGACAGTTGCATGGTTGGTGCAGACTGGCAATGTCACCAGGATTTATCCCTACTGCTTGTACTAGCTTTTTGGGAACCTTTTTTCTTTGGATGGATACTTTGCTCAGCCTAGATATAGTAGTGAGGTCCTTGGACCTTCCCCAAAGCAATGTGCCTTACCCTCTCTGAGTAGATGGGGGTAGGGTGGGAGGGATATATGGAGAGAATGGAAGGAGGTAAGGGAGTAGGAACTTGTATTGGTATGTATAAAGAAAAAAGCTAGTTTGTTTTCTTTTTAAAAAAATAAAAAATAGTAAAAAAGAAAATATATCATTAAAATTGGCAAATAGCAAAAACTGGAAATACTAAATATATTAAAGAGAATACTTTTCTCATATATTCTAGTTTTAATCAGCATCATAATTATTTTTGTTCTAAGCATCACTATAAATAATACTTCTAAAATATGAAATGTTACTGCTTATATCATTTTAGCAAAAACTAAATTTTACAATTCAGATAAGAGTGTATTTTCAATTTGTCTTTCTGATTCTATAAATTATATATTTAAAATATTTATTTGGAACTGAGCTTATTAGGGAACAAATGATTTCTTATACTATATAATTGATATTCAGAAATCATTTAGCAGTTTATTTAGAATTAATTATGCTTTAAGATGCTGTGGTAGTTTGGTTGTATTTGGCCTCCATAAGATCCTAAGGTATGGCAGTATTAGGAGGTGTGGCCTTGTTGGAGGAAGTGTGGTCTTGTTGGAGGAGATTGGAATACACACACCTTTAATCCAGACCCTGAGGCAGGAGGGCATTGCCATAGACCCACAGACTGTGAGGAATCAGGGCCTTGTTCCCAGGAGAGCATGAGTTAGCTGAATGACAGACAGACCAATACACAAGAGAGTGGTTTGAATCTGCTGTAACTTTGCTGAATTTTCACTTGCATTATATTGTCTTTCAAAGAACAACTCAGAGAGTCATATATCATCAGTTGACAAAGTGAGAAAGCCTCTTTCAATGAATTTTAGGGAAAGTACACCATCTGGGACAGGTATTAGATAAGGTATATTTAGAAGAGGAATTCTTGCCCTTAAGAACTCAGATCTTAGATAAGTGGTTTTGCCTTATCTAGGGAGCTCTTATTTTACCGTGGCTGTTCCTGTTTCTCATCCTATCTTTACTTTATCTAGTGACCAAACATGGCTAATTAGTTCTCTGCTCCTGGCTGGCTCCTACCATAAATTTTCTATTTGTCTGGTGGGTCATAAATTCCCTCCTTGGTTGAATTACTTTATGGGCTGGAATGCTTAAACTTGAAAGGGAATCTTTTCCTAGTTTCTATATTTCTAGAATGGAGATTTTCTAATAGCACCTGATCTTAATCCATGCTTTTCCCAAATTGTCAGTTTTTACTTAGGGAGAGTTTCCTGTTTGCTGTAATCTATCTAAAATACTTCCTTATTGATTTCTAAATGCTTAGACCAGAATTTGAACAAGGGCTTTGAAACACTGGAGACATCTTGAGTGCTGTATTAGCAATAAAGTCAGAATTGCCATTTTCAGGGACATCAATGGGTCCTCTGGTAAATTTACGTGTTTGGCCAGGTACAGCAAAAGACTTTAACAATAAACAGATAGTGGGAGCTGCGATGAGAGCAGAAGACTTTAACAGATAGTGGGAGCAGCAGTGATAGCAAAATCCTTTGAGTTTATGACTTAAGTTGATTATCGCAGAACACTGGAAGCATAACCCAGAGGTACGAAGCTTCCCCTTCAAACGCCTGTGTTTATATAACACAGGCAACACCACTGGGCAGGACACCACTGGGTGCGACACCACTGGGTGTTGCAGGGCATAACATTAATCTGGGGCACATGTTCTGGAGGAAGTGTGTTACTGTTGTTCCGGGGGTGGGGGGAGCTTTGAGGTTTCACATATTCAGATACCACCCAGTGAATCAGTCAACTTCCTGTTTCCTATGAGTCAAGGTGGGGCACTCTCAGCCCCAGCACAATGCCTGCTTGCATGTTGCCATGGTCCCCATCATGAATATAATGAACTGGATCTCTGCACCTTTAAGGTAGTCACCCTCAATTAAATGTTTTCTTTATGAGAGTTGCCATGGTGATGGTGCCTTATCAGAGCAATAGAAATCCAAACAAAGACAAATATATTTTTCAGTTGATCTTGGAGCTTTGCAAAGAAATTATGTTCAAATTCCTCTCAACTTCTCAGAAAGCTTCAGTTAACTTAGCAAAAATAGAATTTTCATTTGATCTTAATACATTTCTATATTCTCAGCACATTATCATCCCTTAAGCAAATAATGTGAATATACTTTCCACTTTATAGCATATTTTAAGGTACCTGCCTTCATGTTTGTAGTCAGATGGTGACTGCATGAACACAAAAAGAGAGGAGAAGCTATATGTGTCAGAGGGTTATTTTCTTCACACATAAACTATCCTTGCAAATTTATCAATAAGAAAACCAACTTGACTAGAAATTCTAAATGCATCTTCAGTGTACCCTGTATATCGAATTAATGCTGTTAATTATCACCATAGTGTTTTCACTGGCTCACAAATTTTCCATTCTCATTTCTTTCATAAATTACTTATTGTCAGTAAGGGATATTACTGGAAACATATAACACATACACTCTTATATATGAGGCCAATAAGGTATATACTGAAAGAGTCCAAAGAGATATATATGGAAGGGATCAAAAGAAGGTAAGAAAATGGGGATGATATGATTGCACTGTAATCACAAAAACAAAATAAAAGAAAGAGGGTATATCTGGATTTATAAGGCTACAGATTCTGTTTCTCTTTTACAAGATTCTCCTCACATGACCTACATTTAAAAACACTGTCTAGCTCTACTATATTTTTATCTGATTTAAGCATTCTTGAATTAAAACTTCCAGGGCTGTATGGTGGAAACAATGTAGCACATTTTTGCTTTGTTCTTATTCTTATAAGTTCTTATAATTCCATTTTTATGTAAATAAGAGGAAAGAAAAATTGGAACCCAGCCAAGAGTCTGCAGCATAGGAGTAGTGACTGATCTCATGAAGAGTTGAGTAGGGACTGATCTTACGAAGAGAAGAGTCAGGCATACCAGCTTCATTTACATAGCAACATGTGAACATAATTCAGAAGTTATGTTGTATTTTTCATTAAAATTTTTATATACTATATTTTAATCATGTTGAGAAATTATGTTATAGTGGAAACAAACGTTTCAGAAGTTGCTAATTTGATATTTAAATGTGTCTTATTCCATCTTTTAATAAAATATGTAAAATGGTAAAAATATTTTACTCAGTTGAAATATACTTGTGAATATTTGATTACATGTTGTGTTGATAAGTTTTGAAGTCAACTTGACACAGCCTATAGTCTCTTTACAAGGGAGTTTTGATTGAGAAATTGTCTAGAATGGGGTAACCTTTGGACATTTCTGTGCAGAACTGTCCAACTTACAAACTGATAAAAAGAACTATCCAATTTTTGGTGGCACCATTCCCCAGCCACAGGTCTTGTTCGATAAAGGAGATAAGAAGATTAGGTAAGCAAGCAATCAGGCAGCAAGATTTCATTTGCTTCCCTCTGTTCTTGACTGTTGGTGTGATATGACCTTCTCAATCTCCTACCTCTCTTTTCTGTTTTCCATATGCTGATGAACTGCAACCAAGAATTGTAAGACAAATAAATTCTTTTCTCCCCTAAGCTGTCTTTGGCCAGTTTTTTTTCCTCCTGCAACAAAAGATACAAAACAAACAGGAAGGAGAGTGAAGCTTAAAATTTTGACATAAATATTCCCCATTTATTTGCTCTTAATCTCAATTTTATTTTCATAAACCACAGTGCTCAGACAGTAGCTATTTCTTTCCTAGAAGTATACCTATCATCAGTGATTTTAGAATATGCTGAAATATTAACAGAGAATTGTTATATCATGCTCCCCTTTTGTGCTCAGTGCCACCTAAAATGTCACTTCTGGGGCCATGAGGAACTCTGGAGGACACCTGACAACTGAAATGCCAGGGTTTGCATTGAGCACCGATGCTCAGCTTTAATTGGCCTAATCGCCAAGCTGAGGATCAAAAAGTATCGTTGCTCACTATTAATTAAGATCCCAATCACCCACATTTCAAATTGTGAGCCAGGGCACTGTGTAACCATACCAAATGGAGGTGTGAACCTTGCCAATACCCAATTATCTAAACTTGAATATTGTACTTCATCTTATACTATTTTCCTGCTAACTATTGCTGTTAAGACATAAAATTCAAAAAAAGAAGAGAAATTTTAAAGCTTAAAATACTTTAAGGATTGAGGCTAAAATAGTATTGCTTGAAAATATTTTAATAAAATTACAAGAACACATATTTTAAGGTAACCTTGTACTTCTTTTCAGTTTAGATGTATTGTTTAACTTTTACATAATAAGAATTGAACACACTTATGTCTGCCATGCAATATTTCTATATGTTACACCTATTGTGCAAGGCCAACATCAAATTTAATAGTTTTCTTCTAACACGTTTACAACTTATCTAAGATAAAATCATTAAAAAGTGTTCATCTAGGTTTAAGGAATATATAATACTTTATTGTTCTTTATGATGACACACCAGACCTTCTCAGGCTCTCTAATTATTCTTAACTCTACTCTGTCTCTTCCTGTCCACTGCTTTATAGTATCCAGTGGCCACTATTTTATTACTTCTTTCTATGTAGTCAGCCTTTTCAGGTGCTCTGTGCTGATGCCCTGTGATGCCTGTCATTCTGTAGCTTGATGATTTCACTAAGAATAATGGAATTGGAAATATTTCACCCAATTCATCAGCTGTATTCTGAAACCAATGCAAGTGGGTGTAACTCAAAAGCTGTAAATTTAAATGTTTGAATGCTGTAGAATTATTTAAAAAGTTGTGGTTGAAGTTAATTATCAGACACTGAAAGGGAAAAGAAGGCATAATGTCTGGCATAGTCAATGCAACTTGGATCTTTGAAAGATAGGTACATTGGTCTGATCCATGCACCTGTACTGAGTCTCTAGTCACAAACCCCTCTCCCACAACCCTGTTTCTTCCTTGGGGAGAGACTTTGTTAGTTTTTCAAAGTCAGGTAAATGGAACTCTTCTGCTGAATTTCTCAAACATGATGGTTTGACATTGAATCAAACAGGACATTTCTGAGAAATACTTTGAATTAGTTTTTTTCATCAGTGTTTATGAAAATAGTTTTTTGCAATGATTTAAAAATGTATGCTTTTATTATAGTCTTTTATGAGATAGCAGATATGTTATTTTACTCTTTACTTTAGTCAGATTTTAAATCAATTCACTGAAAACATTGATAATTTTTATAATTGTCTACAATTTTAATAGAAAAAGACCAAAAAAGTGGAAAATTACCATTTCATGATATAATTTGCTTACTAGTCAACATATTATTTAGAAATAATAGAACAAGACCTCAGTTCTTATTTATTTATTTATTTGCTTGTTTGTTTATCTCTCATATATTACATCCTGACCACAGTTTCCCTTCCCTCTATCCCTCCCATTCCATCCCCCACTTCCTGTCCCCCCCCAGATCCACTTCTACTCCATTTCCATTCAGAAAAGAGAAAGATGGCCAGGAATATCAATCTAATATGGCATAACAAGTAACAATAAGCTTAGGCTCATACCCTCACATCAAGACTCGATTAGGCAACCTACTAGGAGGAAAAGTGTCCCCAAAGCAAGCGAAAAAGACAGAAACAGTCCCTGTTCCCACTAATTCAGTCCCAAAGAACACCAACATATATGCAAGGGACCTACGGCAGACCCATACAGGCTCCTTGATTTTCAATGTGAGACTCTATAAACTCTGTTAAGTTGGTTCTGAGGGTAGTGTTTTTGACCCCTGACTCTTACAATGCCCCCTCTTTTGTAGGATTCCCTGAACTCTACGTGATGTTTGATGTGAGTCTCTGCATCTGCTCCCATCAATTGCTTAGTTATTTTCATATGCCTCTTAAGGCAGCTATGTATTTTAAACCAACTAGGACACAACAGGAACCTAAGATGTTATATAAGAAAACTTACTCTAATACAAATGAATAACATTTCAGTGTTGGTTGGAGGGGAAGGAAGGACCAACAGAGCTTGTAAAGACAGTCTTTCAAGGATACTCCAAAGAGAAACATGGATGAACTTTAGCCAGAATGCTTTAGGAACTACTCTATGTGTAATCTAAAAACCAAGTGGAAGAAAATGTAATAAAGTAAAAATTTTTATATTAGTACATAAGTTATGATAAAGGAAAAGAAAAGGCCAAAAAAGGCCCTTCTTTATTGAATCCTTAGCAGTAGTTTTGATTGATATAAATATAGTAGATATATATGGGAAGAAAAACAAAAGAAAGAATGAGATAAAGGAAAAGAAAGAAAAGGAAAACAGATGCATCCACATGTGTTCTGTGTAGTTTACTGCAAGTATATACTTACATCCTAGTTCTGTCAGGCTCTAAAAGTATGATACCCTGGTAGCAGTGAGCATGCCCAACTTCGCTTGTTCCCATTATTAGCCTGTGGTCCAACTGAAGGGCTCAGTGCTCCTTATCTATTTGATTCCAGAGCTGAGATTAGAAGTTGCAAGAGAAGTCTGAAATACCACTTAATTCCAGTAAGAAAGTGTTTAAAAAGGGAGAGGCAAGCAAACGAGGAAGAAACAAGGAAGAGCAGAAAGGATTCCTAGTGGGGAGAGTCAGAGCAAATTGTTCAACAGCATAACTAACGATAGTGGTAAAATAGAAGAAGATAAATTTCACATGCACTCACTCATGCAAACAAAATACATTAAACAATTAGTTAGAGAGAAAGTACATAGAATGCTTATGTTAGAACTCCAAAGAAAGGGTAGAAAAACTAACAGAAGGATAGACTGATGATTAAACCTTCGTGTTCATTAAGAGACTAATGGATAAAACCACTATACATATATACAGTGAAATGTTTTTCCACCGTAAAGAATAATAAAGCCATAGTGTTTGATAGGAAAATTGACAGAACTGGAGAACACTGAAGTAAGCTTTCAAGTGAGACAGATTTAGAAAGATAAATTTTACATATTTTTCTGTCATATGCTGAGCATTTAAGCTTATACATGCATATTTATACGCTGTATATGTTACTTTAGACATTGAGTCTTAAGGAGTTTCCATGAATGATAAAATGTTTCGCCAATGGTTTTATTTTTTTAGGAAAATATTTTTTATTGATTACTTGGGAATTTCACATAGTGCATTCAGTTCACACTCACTTCCCAGTTCTCCCAAGTCCACTCCCCATTCTTGTGACCTCCCCTAAAAAGAAAAAAAAACATGAAAAGAAAAAGAGTCTATATGAAGCCTAATGGGCCATATTGATGTCCATGGTCTGTGCTCCTACAGAAGGCCATGTTGATGTTCATGACCCTTGATACCACCTAATGCTATGTAGACATCCATGTTCTCTGCTGTTGTCTGAAGCCATGTTGATGTCTGTGGGCTGTGCTGCTAATGGGAGGCCATGGGAATTTCTGTGGTCTATGTTGTCATCAGGAGACATGTGGAAGTTTATGATGCATGTTGTTGCTGACTCTAAAGGACAAGGAAGCTTCTTTTGCAGTAATTCTTGAAAACTTCAGACTCACAGTTGAGAATGAGAGACAAAGAAGACTTCTGGGGCAACCTTTTTCCTATCCCCCTTTCTCCATGCCTAAAGAAGAAAGGAATCCATTGAAGAGAACTCTGAAAGACTGTAACAGAGATGGTGAAGTATAAACTCTTCAGAGTTGATGGCTCCTGGGTGGGGTAGACTCAGTTATCACCCCCTGGCTCTTTTGAATACCCCTACTTGTAGTGTGCTTCCACTGCAGATTGAGGAAACGGCTATATCTATCTGCGTTGTGACATCCACTGCTGCCTTCCCTGATGCTCCAGTATCAGGGTTTTGAAAACTGTGCCTCATAGTTAGAGAAGGAAGAGGAAACCTGGGAATTTGAAGCTCTGTGTTTTAGAGTGTTTTTGAATAGTAGTATGGGTTATGTCCGTTTCCCTTCTGGAAATACTTGAAATTTTTCTATTCTACTCCAATATTTGAGAGCATGCTACAGAGTTCAAAGAACTACTGTTTCTCCCTCTCTTGCCTAATTCTGGCACAGTGTGGCCCCATCTTCCTTGACAGGGATGCCATTAATGCTTTTACTTTGAAAAGAAATAAAGATTTTTTTTATGCAGTCATAAATGTAGGTTTTGCAAGACACAAATACCCACAATTCCCTATATTTGTCAGAGGTAATAGTGCAATATGTGTTTTACATATTTTATAGTTCATAAAACATTCACACTCAAAACCCATCTTCTAAACAATCCTGCAGAGTAGATATTAGCATAAAACAGCTCGTGCAGCCATGGTAAGTCTTTCTTCTTCTTGCTTTCTTGAAGACATAGCAAGTAGCCTAAATTATCTGATAAACAAAATGATTTAGAAAACATGACTTAAGAGACATGCTGTTGCCTTATGCCTAATAATAAGCAACTAAAGAAAAAGGGTCAATAAAATGAAAACATTCTGCTTCATTTTATACAGGCTTTATTTTGCTTTCCCTGTATTCCCACCTCACAATATTCATGAGAATTAGCAGTAATAGTGTGGGGAATGTGTTTTGTAGGAGCACTTCCCTTGACTTTCTGTGAGAGAATGGAATGGCCAGGATGAAGACACTTGGACATAAACAGTATATTATAAGAAATCTGAAATATATAGACTGAAAGGGTTTACTTCTAGGTTGTTCATGGGAGTAATTGAGTTAGTATAAATTGTATATGTGATTAAATTGAGTCTGAAGGAAGATTGTTCAGGATTCTCATTGTTACATTTCTCATGTCATAGGCTATTAAAATGATATCCAACAGAAATTTATCTTAAAGTTCTGGGAAAATTAGCAAATGATAAGAGGTTGAGGTAGGAACAAATGGGAAAAATAGTTATAGGGAGCAAACAAAACCAATGTAAACATTCTTATAGCTCAGAACATATGGATTTTAGGTAAGAGAAATTAGAAGTTTTCCCAGACAGAGACACTGATCAATAATCTGCACATCAAGTCTTCACCGTTGGAATGGCTGTCATATAGTATGTGTGAAATTGTTGCTTAACCCTAGGGAGTTTCTTAATCACTCCGAATCTGTTAAAAATGCACACACTGAGAGTATGAGCTTACTAGAATAATTTGAAGCTTTAGAGAGACATATGCAAACATTCAAATTGTGCTGGTGAATCAATTTTAAATAAGACAGATTCAGTTGCCAAAGTTAGTGCTAATTAAGACAGATTTATCCATATCAGTTTGCAGGCAGTACCTCACATGTGATATCCTTGACACAACACAAAGTTGTTTACTTGTCTTGCTCTCGTAAGCAGTTTTTTTTAAGCTGGAGATTTTGAAATTATCACATTGGCATGTGTTTTATTGCCATAATATGTCTGTACAACTGGATGGACTTACTGAAAGTTGGCATTTCTGCTACAAGCATCTAGAATCATAATTATCTACATTGACATGAAAGCAGGCCTTTCAGTGTGGATTTACACTGCTCAGATTTATTGAACCTGCCAACCAAACCTGATGAAGCAGCTTCAGAAACAATGGCTTTCCCTATCCTTCATAGCTTATTAGTCTGTCTGCCTATAAAGAGAAACAAGATAATATCTATTATGGATTACCTTTCAGAGAATAAGGCATTTAAAGGCCAAATGTGTACAAAAAATAACTTATAATGTGTTATGAGAGTGACAGTTTTTGCACTGCAATATCTAAAAACTATAATCTAAGTGTTCCTCATTAGTTTTAGTCCTATTGCTAGAATTAAAGTGGGATAAACTAGATTCTAAAGATAGTTTTTAACTTAAACAAAATGTTAAACAAAACCCTCACCATTTTAGTGTTTGTAGTTATCTGGCCACCATACCCGTGTGAAGGACCACTGAAGGAAAAAATGATGGTGTATGGGATTAAAGATGTTTCTCTGCGTCATGATTAACTATAAACAATTCCATAATTTTAAATAATTTGGTACAGGAAATCTTTGCCCTCTATCAGTTTTGGCATTCTGTGCACCATCTTTGCAGTAGAGTATAAAAATGTACTTAGGACTTTTAGATAGTTCTATTTTATTGTTTTAAAGAGGTGATCCCATGAAATGAACTCTGAAGTTTTTAAATAAAGTTAGGTCATATAATCCTGTGTATGGAGGTTCAGAAAAGCAGTGTTGGGTATTTTTTTTTCTGCATGTGTGTATAAATTCATATGACCTAGTTGCTGACAGAGCATTTGAGAAGACATTAGACTCTGTCTTTAGGATAACTCTCCTTGTCTTTTTTGAAGCTGGTTTTCTCAGTTTAGACACAGATCAAGTGCTGAGTGGCCTGTGGGACTAAAGACAAATTTCAAGAAAGAGTGGAGGAGATTGAATTACCCTTGCTAGTATTAATCACAGTTTATACAGAGTTAACACATCACACTCTCTCCTTTTGCTATGTCTCCACCACATAACTTAACTGTATTGCCAATATTTGTGTGTCTGCTCTGTCTCTCATCATGCTTTATTTTATTTACAGAGGAGAAGCTAGAGAAGATTATAAATACTCTGCTCTCCCAACAGCTCCAGCTATATCTTCTGCTGGTACTTTTTGATCTGCCTTCAACACCAGATGTGGAAGTGACCCACAGAACAAGTTGTAAGCAAGTCATTCACTTTGCATCTTTTCTTCCAACCACAAGTGTAGAACAGAAGATAATTTCAGGATTACAAATAGCTACTTGTTATATTATCACTCCATAAATTTGCTGTAACCTAAGGCAAAAGAAACATCTCAAAATGTTTTCCTTTAATTTTTTTTATTGACGATTGCTGCCTTCCAAAAATATTTTAGGAAAATCAGCAATTCATTGTTGTTGTGGAAATTGATACTTTACTTTTAATTAATAGTACAAATTTTGTACTTGTATGAAAGCACAACTCTATTGTGTGTAAATAAATGAAACCACCAAATAGGGCATGTAAAGAAGAGTTGGCTCTATCCATTAGGCAAAAACAGGTTAAAAAAAAAAAAAGAAAGGCGAAGAAAAAAATATAGAAAAAAAGATGATGTGTTTGGGAATTACTGGAATAAAAATAGTAGAGGTGTGTGAACTAGAGGAAGAGCATGCTTGTTGTTGATTGTTTTACTCTTTTGGCTTTTTTTGTCTTTTGAGGGCCTGGCACCTAGCTTCCAAATAAGTCACACACAGAGTATTAGTCGTGTTTTATAAATGCCTGGCCTTAGTTTGACTTGTTTCTAGTCGCCCCCCCTTTTTTTTAATATTAAAGTATCCCATCTATCTTTGGCCTTTGGGCTTTTATCTTTCTCTGTTTTTGTATACACTTTTCTTTACTTCTTTCTCCATGGCATGCTGTGTAGCTGGGTGACTGGAACCTAACATCCTCCTCTCCTTGTTCTCTTGCTCCTTACTCCTCCCAGATTTCTCCTATTTATTCTCTTTACCTGCCAGTCCCACCTATCCTTTCTCCTGCCTTACTATTGTTCATTTAGCTCTTTATTAGTGCAATCAGGTGGTTTTGAAAGGCAAAAAAGAAATCACAGCTTCGCAGAGTTAAGCAAATGCAACAAAAAAGAATGCAACATATCTTCACATCACTAAAACAATAAGTATAACACATCTTAAAATAATATTTCACATCGCATTCTACATGCCAGGTTTAAATGAGCATATTTTACTTTCTTTTTGTAGGTATTAATTTTTTATTACTTTATAAATAATACTAATCAAAATTTCCACTTCCTTCCCTCCTCCCACTTCCCACCCGCTCTGGCACACACCCTCTCCCCATCCCCCTCCAGTCCTAAGAAGGTACCCTGCCATGTGGGAAGTCCAAGGCCCTTCCCCCTACATTCAGGCTTAGGAAGGTATGCATCCAAAGAGAATAGGATCTCAAAAAGTCAGTACATGCAGTAGAGACAAATCCCAGTGCCATTATCATTGGCCCCTCAGTCTGCCCCAATTTTCAGCCGCATTCAAAGGGTCTAGTTTGATCACATGCTCGTTCAGTTGAGAGAGTAGGTGTGGCGGTGGGGGAAGGGGAGAGGGGGAGAGAGAGGGGCAAACGGGAGGGCTGGTCATATTTTACTTTCTCCACTGGATTTTTTCTTGACACACAGAAGCTGGAGTTGGTGAGCTCCCATTAGCTCAGACACACTGTCTCAGTGGGTGAACCAGCACCTCGTGGTCCTGACTTCCTTGCTCATATTCTCTCTTCTTCCTCTCTTCAACAAGACCTTGGAGCTCAGTCCAGTGGTCCGATGTTGGTCTCTGTCTCTACCTCCATCTGTTGTCAAGATAGTCATCAGTCTGACTACAGGACAAGGCCAGTTCAGACACCCTCTCCTCCACTGCCCAGGGTCCTAGCTGGGGTCATCCCTGTGGACTCCTGGGAACCCCTCCAGAGGCAAGCCTCTTGCCAACCCCAAAATGGCTCCCTTAACTAAGATATCTTCTTCCCTGCTCCCATATCCTTCCTTCCTCCATCTCAACCATCCCACTCCCCCCAGAATTTCAAATGGCCAAAAGATACAAAAGGACATGTTCAACTCCCTTATGTATCAGGGAAATGCAAATCAAAACAACTTTGAATACCATCTTACACCTGTCAGAATGGCTAAAATCAAAAACACCAATGATAGCTTATGCTGGAGAGGATGTGGGGTAAGGG
>JAQHUG010000106.1:2576060-2595075 GCA_028555095.1 Dicrostonyx torquatus | reverse complement strand
AGCAGCCTGAACTGGCCATCTCCTGTGACCAGATTGGTGCCTAGCCTGGTTGTCATTAGAGGGGCTTCACCCAGCAACCTGTGGGAACAGATGGAGACCCACAGACAAACATTAGGCAGCGTTCAGGGAATCCTGCAGAAGAGGAGGAAAAAGGAATGTTGGAATCAGAGAGGACAAGGGCATCACAAGAAAACTCACAGAGTCAACTAACCTGGGCTCACAAAGACTGAACTGATAACCAGGGAGCCTACATGGGATTGACCTAAGTTAAAATTGTGTAGCTTAGTCTTCTTGTGGGACTCCTCACATCAGAATCAGAGACTGTCTTCTCTTTTTCCAGGATTTTGAAACTCTATTCCTCATACTACGTCATTTTGCCCCACCTTAATACATGGGACAGTACTTAATTTTTACTACAGTTTGATAGGCTATGATTTCTTGATACTCATGGAAAACATGTCCTTTTTAAAATAGAAATGGAGGAGTGAAAGGGGAGGTGGGAATGAAGGGGGAATTGAAGGGATGGACTGGGAGGAAAGGAGAGAGAGGAAGATGTGGCCAGGCTGTAAAATAAATACACAAACAAACAAATAAACAAACAAATAAATTTATTTAAAAGGTAAATACAATTTAAAATAGACAACATAAGAGACTAATGAGCTATAAATAAGTTAAAATTTATTTCAATTAATCTTCAACATGATAGCCTCAACATACTAGTTAAAAGGATCCAGCACATAATGTTTATATATGTACACAATATTTACAATAATGATTTTATAATATGTTATATAATAAAATTTTATATGAGTAATTTCTCCTAAAATTGATTAAAATGTTATATTCTTGGGTTTGTGTCTATTTTAAATTGTTATCTGTTTTCAGATATTGACAACTTTAGAAACTAATTTTAGCCAGCTCAAATGGATGAAAGTATTATGTGAATTAATGAGACCTACCAGATTAAAAAAAACCTGTGGCTCTTTGTCCAGAGATACCAGGATAAAGAAGTTAGCCACTAACACCAGTATCAGACAGAGAAAGGATGAATGGAAGATCTCAAAGATGGAATGAGAAAAAGGTAGAGTGGGAAAAATTCTCTTAAGGAATGTTTGTAAATTAAGTACGTGTCAGATTGACATTTTTGCCTTGAGAATGGTGCATACTGTCAGAAGCAAGACATCATACACAATGATGTGGAGAGCATATTCCACCTTTTTGTTTGGAAATGAAGACTCAACACAGGAAAAAAATGTGACTCAAAAATAAGGAAACTGGATGTTCTTGGCCAAATGTTCTCTCTTCTTCACTCATGGCCAAGGAGAGATTGTTCCATTTCTAGGTTAGTTTCTGCAAAAATTGTATCAGGTTTCTGTTTTCACAGATGGAGTAGATATTTACCTTATTCATGAATATTGATACTTTGTTCAAGTTTCTATCTTGGTTAATCTCTAGCTTGTGAAAATCTAGCCAGTGTAGTAAAGGTGAATGTGAGACACTGGCTGCTTATTCATCCTATTGCCAATGCAGAAATGTCTTGATTGTTCTTTTTTAGCTTCCTAAAAGTCATTTGAGGAAAACAAGTTGTGTAGATATGTTTGAGATTCTGGACAGGATTCACTGGCCCATGATTCTGATCAATGCATGAAAATACCATAAATATTTAACAGTTTTTATAGAGTCCCTAAAGATTGGGAGCCCTAATTATCCAACCAAGGGGACAACAAATAACAGAGGCCATCCCTAGAGATTCAGGTAGCTGTTTCATTAAGGTGATTCCCAGTCTACTTTATCTTGCTGTTCCACAAACTCAATTGCATCAAGAAAAATGGAAATAGTAAGGATGAACATCTACAGTGAAAACAAAATCTATGAAAAGTGAGATTGCATAACACTACTTGTGCCAATGAGTTGAGACTGAAATATTTCATACATAAGACAGAGTGGGTCTCATTGGTCACATTCCACAGCATTATAGTTAGTGATGTGTGCTGTGGGACCATGGCCTATATTCTGTCAATTATATTTTAAATAAATGCTGATTGGCCAGTTGCCAGGCAGGAAGTATAGGTGGGACAATCAGACAGAAAGTAGAAGTGGGTCAATGAGAACATGAGAATTCTGGGAAGGTGGAAGCCCATTCCTCTGCAGTCCTTTCCCAGCCACGGAAGAAGCAAGATGTGACTGCCTTGCTGAAAAAGGTACTTAGGCATGTGGCTAACATAGACAAGAATAATGGGATAATATAAGTTGTAAGAGCTAATAAAAAGCCTGAGATAACAGGCCTATCAGTTTATAATTAATGTAGGTCTCTGTGTGATTTCTTTGGGACTTAACATTTGCAGGAACTGGGCAGGACAGAAATCTCAGTCAACAAATGTGTTTATTATAGATTTTCCTATCTGTATGCATCACTCAGATGAGAACACAGTTCTGATTCCCTGACTGAAAAAAATCAGTTATTTCCCAAGATACACTGTCTGAACAATCAAGGGTGACCTCACTTTGCTGCTTGCAGCTCATTTGAAATTTCCAGATCTAAGTGATTCACAAAATGATCATGAGAAATAAGTCTTAGAACATGTATGGGGAATTAGTGTAAATGAAACAGGTCACAAATGTTTCAATCTTAGGGGAAACATTTCGTAGCAGTACCTAAAAATCTAAGATGAACAATCATTCTCAGTTTAAGGTAGAAATAAGAACTGACATAGCTGTGTTGTGAATTTTGTCCTCTATTCATGTATTTTAGATGCATACCTTTGTATATTTCTCTAAGAGTATTTGTTGATTTCAAGAGTATGATTACCACAATCAATATTGTAATAATTGAATCATTTTGTAGAAAAGATATGTACTAACAAAGTGGATGATTATTATTACATTTGAGGAGTTCAAAATTATCCATCATGAATGTCCATCATGGGACTCAGGTGGTGGATACTAACAGAAATTTGATTTCATTTGCACACTTTCCACTTGTGCAAACTCTGTTTTATTATATATGAAAAGTGAATTCAGGGCTTGAGTCCCTGGAGTTTCAATGCTGCATTTGGTGTCTCATATCCAAAATACTGTGAGTTAAGAATTTTTAAATGTCTCTTCCAAGAGACAAATACTTTGGTTCACAATCATAAACAGCCTGTTTAGGAAGATTTGGAAAAAAATTAAAGGAAGATTTATGGACTAGTGGGGACCAGTAGAATCCAGCTTTACCAACTCTCTGCCAAGGTTCAGGTCAGTTGCCTCAGTGTAGTGAAAGGACTTAGAAAATTTCTGGTCTAAGAAGTATAGAATGAGCTCACAAAAGGGTTGTTTAAATCATTTGTTTATTCCTTTTTTTGCTGCAAAGGTTTCAGCTTATATACAGACACAAACAAAGGCAACTCTCTGAGCTTGAATTTCTCAGTGTCAAAACACAGATCAGAGCTGTCCTGACTAACACTGTCAATATCTTTATGGCCCCAGGTAGGCATGGCTAGAAGGACTCCTGGACAGCACTAAGAGGCAAAAGGCTGATTTATGAGGCTTTAAATTCAAAGAAGAGAGAAGGGAGTTGGTGCATAATTTATAACACCTATAGGTACATAACCCTTATTCCTAGATTAAAATGCTGTATTGATAAACCGAGGTGAGGGTAGATAAAGGAAGTTAATAGTTGTTTTAGGGTTAGAATGGGGGTCAACTGAGGCTAGTACTTTCTCAAGTTAGCTATGGGTGAATTTGGGACACTCAGTCTACTTATCAGGAAGGACTCATCTCCAGAAAATGTTCTGCCTAATAAAGGATAACTGTAAGGAATTGGCTTCTAAATTTATCTCAGGGAACAAAGTGGAGATTAGGCTATAGGAACCAAGGCTTCTGACTATGTGACTAAATTATTTCACTGGAGGACTCACGGGGTAGGGAAAGTCACCCAATAAGCAAAAGAACACAGCAGGCTTTTAGATAACCATGTTTCTTGTGGGACAAATAGATCCAATTATGAAGGATGTCCCAGCATATATTCTATATACCAAGGTAAATGAAAATCATCTTATTCCTGACCACACAGAGATATGTATGGTACTGGGATGCAATCATGAGATTATGTATATACATAACATAAGATTACACACTTTAGTATGTTGCAGGGAACTGCTTGTTCATCTCGGTTGCTAAGAACCAAAATAGCCATACAGAAACTATTATTTAAAACACTGCTTGGCCTATTAGCTCTAGCTTCTTATTGGCTAACTCTTATATTAATTTAATTCATTTCTATTAATCTGTGTATCACCACGTGGCAGTGGCTTACTGGGTAAAATTTTCAGTGTCTGTCTCCTGAGGATCCATGACATCTCTGTGAGTCTGTCTTTTTCCTCCCATCATTCCATTCAGTTTTCCCTGTCTAGCTCTGTTCCCCTTTATCTCTTCTATAGGCCCAAAGCAGTTCCTTTATTAAGAGAGCAACACATAGACAGGAGGACCAATAGTAAATAGGTATTGGGAAGATACCAAGCTCCTTCAGCAAAAGTAAGTAACAGCTTTCAGAGTTGAAGGTCCTGCAGACTTTGTCTGGATAGGATTGACCTTCATCAGATAATCATTCTTCTGGTGGGTTGACCTGTGAACACTAATTATCACTGACTGTAACTATCATGACCCTTTACAGTGGAGAGAACTTAATATACAAAGTGTAATTGAGAATATAGGAAACTGTTGCAATAATTTTCTACACCCTGCATAGAGGACAAGATTGTATCAGAGGTGAATTTCCTAAAGGCATATGGCTGGTACCAGTCCATAAGTAGAACTTGATTTGTTGCTGAGACAGTATACTATGTGACCATGAAGACTAGCAGGAATATTGCTGACCAACAAAGGCCTAAACATTTTGCTAATTTTAAATTAAAAATGTAATTTGTCATTATAGAAAAAAAACATAAAACTATAAATTTTAAAATTTTAAATTAAAAATCTTTAGATTAAAATTATAAATTAAAAGTTGTAAGTTTATGGACAAGAAAAGTTGTAGTTTAAAAGTAACAGTGTCTTGTGAATTCTTGTGTGATTATACTCTTTATGGGATTATTTACTTTTCCAACATAGACAAATCAGCCCTAAATAAATGGCACTGTTTTGACAAGATTGGGAATTACTTTTTGATTATTTATGCTCCTTTTCTACAAAAGTTGTAAACAAGTCTAATATTATCTGCATTCCTCTCTGTTTTTGAATAGTGAAGAATGCTTACACAGAGAGTTATGGGGTTTCCTAAGGAAAACAGAGATGGCTAAGACCCGGTTGAAGACTTGGGGCAGTAAGAAAAGGGTACTTTGTGAAATCTTTACAACATGACTATTTGTATATGCTTTCTCCACTAAAAGTCTAACTTGTATTGATTGTTTAGGGCATATCAGAAAGGAGAAGATTCTGGCAGAATTAATAACTTCAGAGTCTAGCAAAAAAGGAGCCTAATTATTTTGTTAATGGTTCAGAGGGGCTGCACAAATGTTTATCCTTGTTCATTTTTTTCTGGTACAACAGAAGAGTTGCTAGGTCTAGAGGCAGAATAAGAAAAGATATGGGCTGGGCAGTGGTGGTGCACATGTGAGGCAGAGGCAGGCAGATCTCTGTGAGTTCAAGACCAGCCTGGTCTACAAGAGCTAGCTCCAGGACAGGCCCCAAATCTACAGAAAAACCATGTCTCAAAAAAAAAGCAACAACAACAAAAGAAAAGAAAAGGTATGGGCTGGCTAGCTGTCTTAGTGGGTAAATGTTTTTGCTGCCAACCATGATGACTCAAAAGAAATATCCAGTTCTAGAAACATATATGGTAGAATTCCATACATGTATACAGATGCTTTCTGGGATTTGAAGGGGATCCCAGCATGGAATTAATATTAACCTAAATAACTAAATTTGCTTTAAAAATTACAAAGGAAACAATATTTTACAGCTGGAAACAATGTCTCTCTGAGAGACATCTCAGTAGGTTGTCTACCAGCCCATACCTTCATAAGGACATGTGAAGAGCAAGGGCTTGGGATGTCCTATAGGTATAGCCCAGTCTTGCTATCTCTTCTCCAGGGGACACTGAATTCTAGCACCATTTACAGCTTTATCTTCCTGTTTAGATTGTCTAAACAAAGTAAACTCATTTTCCAGAAATATATTATTTCTGAATGTTGGAAATCTGGCAGTTTATCTTAATATTGCCAGAAGTGCCAGTTGGTGTGTGTGTGTGTGTGTGTGTGTGTGTGTGTGTGTGTGTGTGATGTATGAGTAGAAGTCAGGGTACATCATTGGGCATTAGTCTTCACTTTCTACCTATTTGGGACATGGTCTTTTGTTGTTGCTACTATTTGCAATTGCATTGTTAGCCAAGCTAGCAGGCCTACAAGTGTCCAGAAATTCTAATGTCCCTTCCACCCATGCCCCTGTAGGATTACAGGAATATAGGCAGACAGTGCCACTTCTAGCTTTATGAAGGTTCTGGGTATTCTAGCACACACTAAGCCCTCACTGAGCTGTATCCTAGGCCTTCAGTGTGTCTGGTTCATAAGTGGACATGCAAAGTTGATGCTCTTCCCTTGTATATTTATCTCAATTTTTCTGGATCTTTTCTGTCTTTGATTTTCTGTATTTCAGTTAAAAAAGAATTAGGGTAGAAAGGGTGTATTAATCAATGAAATAAAAATACCTCAAAATATCAAAAACCCAGTAGTTAATCAATCCTCATTAAGATGGCAGGCTCACAACCCTGAGTGACTTACAGTTCCAGAAGTCCAATGCCCTACTCTGACCACTGTAAGCAAGCACATGGCAGCTCCCATCACTGCACAACTCCAGTTCCAGGGGCCCAGTGCCCTACTCTGAGCTCTGTATGCAAGCACATGGCAGTTCCCATCCCTTCATAAGTCCAGTTCCAGGGGCTAATGACCCACTCTGATCTCTGTGAGCAAGCACATGGTGCACAGACATGCAAGCAAGTAACTATACACATAAAGTTAACTTTAATAAAAGAAAGTATAAAGAACCTTCCATGTAGCAGTAGTACATTAAATGTCAAGGTTTTGAACAGGGTTAAAAAGAGCAGGTACTGTGGAAGCATATATGTGTCATGAAACGAAGAAATATGATAGATGTTTGTCAGGAATAGCTTCAACCTTTAAAGTATGTAATGAGTGTGTGTGTCATAAGTTTGTGAGCTTTAGCTGTTCTCTTTTCTATTTTTGTCTCTGTCACTCATTCGTATGAGGTTTGAGGTAGAGCAAATAGAATTTTATGGAATCTATGTTCTGAGTTTCATTGCCCTTTTTATTGCTGTGTCAGAGTTTGTTTTCTTTGAACTTTTTGATGGGGGTAATGAAGGTGTAGCAAGTAGTCCCTGTTATCTCTCTGAGAGCATTTCAAAGGGACAGATGGCTCTGGGTGTGAATGAAAGGAGGTACAAGATGAGTCTTTTTGGATTTGATTTGGACTCCTTGGTTCTCTTGTTCTCTCTTCTGTTGCCACTGTCTTCAAACAGTAAAGTATGACAGTTCCACAGTCAACAGTGGCTTTATTTTCTCCTGAATGAAAACTGAGAACAAAGAGGAATTGGTGGTGCTAGGTGAATGTCATCTGGATTGAATTTCTAGTGTAATTTCCTCCAGAATTATGGTTTCCCCACCTCCTTCCCCAAGCAGGCTCTTTCCCTGAAGGCAGAGATCTTGTTAATATGTTCTGTCATGGCTCCCGGACATTTCTCTAAGAGGTCCTTGCCCATAGCTGTAACCAGTCAGTTTATTTCTGTTTGGAACATCACAAAATAAATAACAGAGGATATTCATGGAGAGTTTAGCATGATGCTAAACATAGAAGTTTATACTGCTGCCCCACTTTAGATTTAAGAAAATCCTGGCCTGGGACACTGGGGCTTATTTTGCAAGTGCTATCCTTTTCATTGGTGTTGTCATTATTATTAAAATTAGATGCACATGGGCAAGTTCTGCGGCCAGGAAAATCTATTGCAGAGACTAAAAATAATTTCTTATATCATCCAGGGACATGATTTAAAAATAACACATTCATCAAATTTTTCAGTTACAGTTCTAATGTATTTATGGAATAAACTATTTCTTGGCTATTTGGTGTGTTTAGTATTAAAGTTAAAATGATATCTCAATGTTAAATTACTTGAAAAACCATTTTGGTTACTGCCATGGAGTTACAAACACTCTGATGACTTTATAGTGTACATGCCAGTTAAATTGTAAATGTTAATAATTCTAAAGAGATAACCCTAATCTGAAAATAAAAAATAACAAAAGGGAAAAAAGCAAATTAAAACTAAACATATATAAGGGAAATGATGATAAAATTAGGAAAAGGTATAGCTTTTGATGTAACTTTTAGAAATGTCCTTCATCCTTCCTGTGAGTAACAATTTACAGCAGTGGAGAATAGAAACAACTGTAGTTTTATCATTATGGCTGCTACTCTGAGTGCAGATGTAAAATAAGTTTAAATCCTCTACCATATTTCAAGACTTATTTTATTTTACTAAGATATTAAAAATAAATTTAATCACATAATTTATAGCATCTATAAAATGTCATAATGATTTCCTGTTTATTTTTCTTTCATCTTTCTTTTCAGTGATGAAGATATCTCCAAGGGTCTTGCATATGTAAGACTATAGTCCAGTGGCATAGCATTTACCTTGCATATGCAAGGTAAATGCTATGCCACTGGACTATAGTCTTAGCCCTGGTTTTTCTTTTAATATTATTTTCAATTATGCAAATAGCTATTTTGTATGGAATCATTTGGATATTCTTTAAATAAAGGTCAGTATATAAAGCTAGTTATTTGAAAAGTGACTGACAAACCCTTATCTAAACTAATTACAAGAAACAGAGACAAAACACAAGTTAATGTAAGTAGTAGTGAAAAGTAGGAGACTGAACGCATATATCACTGAAATGTGGAGAATCACTAGAGAACATTTTAACAGTTATATCTCAATGAATTATAAAATCTTGGTGAGAGGGATACATTTTAGTGCATGGGTACCAAATTTAGGCAAAGAAGCTAGATCTATAGAGCAATAAGATTGGACCAATGATAGTCTCCCAACAAAGAAAAGGCCACATCCAAAGAAACTCTTTCTGTGATGCACAGGAATTCAAGATATACAAGGGAATCAGAAAGGAAATAAAGAAGATATAACTAAAAGTTGCAAAGAAAACTATTCCAGCCTTCTCAAAGCAATTGTTGTTACTTATATTATGGTTTATTTGCCGTTTTCCTCTCCCTTGAAGTGCTTCAAGTGGTTCATCAGCTAACTTCTAAGTATCAAGTACATCTTCATTCTTTTGAGTTTAAATGAGTATCTTTGGAGACTACCCACATATTGTGGACATAGGAAGGGCACAGTATTTTGGATGATTGAATGAAATAAGCCCACCAAAGGTTCTGGTGTTTCAACACATAGTTCCTGGTTGTTGTTACTGTTTGGGAAGACTGTGAAGCCTTTCAGAAGCAGAGCCTTGCTGAAGAAAATATAGGCAGAGTTTTCCTGTCCTGGTTGTCATTTTCCAAATAACCACACAGAGAAAATATTAATTATAAATGCTTAGTTGACAACTCAGGCTTATTGCTAACTAGTTCTTACAACTTGAATGAACACATTTCTCTTAATCTCCATTTTGACATGTGGCTAGTGTCTTTACCTGTCCTCCAACATGTCTTGCTCCTTCCGCATTTGCTGGCATCTTCTCTGACAAAGCCCCCTTCTTTCCCAGTATCCCCTCTGGGTCTCACCCAATCTTTCTTGCCCAGCTATCAGCCAATCAGTTTTTATCAACAATGACAACACCACACTTTCACAATGTACAAAAGAATTCTTCCACAGCAAGGAAGTGACATCACTGGTGACAGCTTTGATAGTTTATGGCCTTATGTTACTTCTGTTTACTCTTAATACTTCATATTTTCAGATGAAGATAAGATCTTTCCATTTCCTGCTCCAGCTGTTTGTTATCTACTCCCCCCAATGTTATGTACCTCTTGAACCCTGAGCCCAAATAAACTCTTCTGTATGTCGCTTCTGGTAATGATAGTTTATCACAGAAGCAAATGAAGTAATACAAATCCCAATGTGTGCCACCCTTTATTTCTATACTCCAAATTTTGTCTTGTCCCATTGCCACCAAAAATAAAAACTATATTTCTAACCTCAAATATAGTTGAGACTTTTATGACTATAAATATTGATATGGGATTCTTGGAAGCCTCGATTAAATCATCAAAATTATGTGTGGAAAGAATAATTTTTATAATCTTCCCTTTATTCTTTACATTAAATTCTCAGGTCAGCTCTGATGAGCTGAACTTCAGTAGTCACTTTGGTCTTGAGACTAGAAGCCATAAAATGGGATAGTGCTAGTCACTAATAGATGGGCATGTTAAATCCACAAATGCATAAAGATAACATGACAGACAAAATGTGTTGATGGAGGCCGTTTGCTCGTTCTGGACATTCAGTAGTTTATACCTGAAATAACCACACAGAAACCATATTAATTAAATCACTGCTTGGCCCATTAGCCCTAGCTTCTTATTGGCTAACTCTTACATATTAATTTAAGCATTTCTGTTAATCTGTGTATTGCCATGTGGTTGGGACTTACTGGGTAAAGTGCTGGTGTCTGTCTCCTGCAGGGCTACATGGCTTCTCTCTGACTCGCCTTCCTTCTCCCAGCATTCAGTTTAGTTTTCCCTGCCTAGCTAAGTTTTGCCTTGCTATAGAACCAAGGCAATTTCTTTATTAATTAATGGTAATCACAGCAAACAGAGGGAATTCCCACATCAAAAATGACCATAATAACTTCTTTTTATAAATAAGCCAAGTTCCCACTCCCTCTCTTCCTCCCATTCCCTCCACACAACCTCCCAACCCTCCCCCATCCAATCCTCAGAAAGGATAAGGCACATTGCTTTATGTAAGGTCCAAGACCCTCCCTACTATATCTAGGCTGAGCAAGGTATACATCTAAAGAGAATAGGATCCCAAAAAGCCAGTACATGTAGTAAGGATAAATCCTGGTGCCATTACCAGTGGCCCTGCAGTCTGCCCCAGAAATTCAACTGTCAACTACATTTAGAGGGACTAGTTTGGATTATGCTTGTTCCTTCCCAGTCCAACTGGAGTAGGTGATCTCCTATTAGCTTAGGTAGATTGTCTTGACCTCTTTGCTCATATTCTCATTCCTTTCACTCTTTAACTGGACTTTGGGAGCTCAGTCCAGTGGTCCGATGTGGATTTCTACCTCTGTTTCCATCAGTTGCTGAATGAAGGTTCTATTATGATATTTAAGATATTCTCTGCTTAATGTGAGATGACATCTTTGAGTGTGGAAAATGTGAAATTTTAGTTGCATTACTTTAACTCTAATGCAATCACTAGCTAATAGAGATATGATTAAAGATAAAAAGAAACAGGATATTTAAAAGTACAATGATGTGGGAGGCTCCTCTGTGTGCTATTATTACCATTAATGAATAAAGAAACTGCTTTGTACCTATAGCAGAGCAGAACTTAGCTAGGCAGGGAAACCTAAGCTGAATGCTGGGAGAAAGAAGAGTGGAGTTGGTGGGAAGCCATGGAGCTGCCAGAAACAGAAGATGGGAACTTTGCCTGGTAAGCCGCAGCTATATAGCAATATACAGATTAATAGAAATGGGTTAAATTAATATAATATATAATAATTAATTAGCCAATAAGAAAGCAGAGCTAATAGGTCAAATAGTGATTTAATTAATATAGCTTCTGTGTGATTATTTTGGGTCTAAGCTAGCCAGGTAGCCAGGAGCCGAGCAGCCCCTCCCTGCAACAGTACAATTCACTTGCATATCTATAGGCAACACAAAAGGAAAAAGAAACACATGACACTATTTGTTCTTGTATCTTAGTGCCTGTTCTTTATCTAATTGTTTAAAAGAAATAAAAATCAAATCTTAATGAGAAACTCATGAAAGTAGGTTAGCATGCAGACATTGCGATGCACATGCTGTCCTTAGACTGTTGGTAACAGTCTTTCCATATTGATATCTCTTAGGTTTTAGAGCCCAGAAACTATTCTAATTTTATAAGTTTTTCATCCATCTTTTCTCATTGAATTTTCTTCTCTCATGTGGCCTCAAATACTATTACTTCTAAGAGCATCATTTTGACTTTCCCTTTGTTTATTACAGATGTCCTGAACAAGTTCTTCACCTGGGAGTCTCAAATATAATGTTTATGGTTTGAGGTCAAAACCTGCATGTCTATTACTGAAATAAATGATTCTTCTATGCTATATCTTTTTAAAACTTTAGGAATCACGAGGTGTTTGAAGCACTTAATTATGCACCTATCCTCTGGTACAACCTCAATGTGTTTCTGTTACAGAAGCCTCCACAGTGATTATTGTAATGCGTTCTTCTTTAACCTGGAATTTTGAAGTTTAACTATTTCTGTCCCATCCATTCTTCTATAATCTCTTGATTGTACCACAGAAATGAAGGATGGCCACACTGTTTGCAGCCTATCTAACTGCAAGTTGAATTATATCAGTCATCATTATGGCAACTTATTTTATATTTGCATGGATCAGGTTCCACTCAAGCTCATCATTTCAATGCCAATTTAATATTTAAAAAATGCCCCAAAGGAAATATGATATGAGATCATGCTTCTTGGTTGCTAATCTCCTACAGACCAAAGCTCATACTGTCATGCTTTGAACATCTATCACAGCTGACCTTTAGTATTATGCTCTTGATATTAGCTGATACAGAGCTGCTCAAACATGCCATCGCCCTTCATAACTGCTTGAATACTGTTCTTGAGTCTGCATTAAAATTTTAATTGATTCTCCTGAAGAACAAGTGATTTTTCATTTCTTTAATACCATGAATTCTAGGAGAGTAAAAAATTACTGTATACACATTATGACCTATTAACCTGTGAGTTTGGTTCCACACTAGACTTGAGTAACCATAAGGATATAGGTATATTTGAATCATGTTTTCCTAATATTCAAAAGCAGATCTTAGAGGAGAGTTTTCTGTCTTTTCCTTTACCAGTGATAAAATGAAAATGAATATAGTCAATTGCCACAGTCCTGCAGCCTAGGTTCAGGCCTTGAGAGTGGAAAGGGAAGCTGTCACAAAGAAACGAATTGACCAACCACCACATGAGGTTCACACAATCGGCCCTGTGGAGTGCGGCAGGACCTTGAGGGCTTCCCATCTAGCCACCCCCATTGGAGGAGAAGTCGGCCCTTTTGACTGAGGTAAGCCCTTGGAGAGGGCTTCCAATCTAACCACCCCCACCAGAGGAGAAGTCGGCCCTGTGGAGTGAGGCAGGCCCTTGGAGAGGGCTTCCGATCTAGCCACCCCCAGTGGATGAGAAGACCTTTTGAATGCTGCAGGCCCTTGGAGAGGGCTTCCGATCCAGCCATCCCCACCAGAGGGGACCTAGATTACCAAAAGGAACTCAGCCTGCTTTCAGGCTGAGGCCCTGAGGGAAAAGGGGGCATATACAAAGCCACAGGGCATTGTGTGTTGCACGGAGCAGAGAAGCCTGTCCTTTTGAGTGTGGCAGGCCCTCGGAGAGGGCTTCTGATCTAGCCAGAGGAGGCCTTCTGACCCAGACACATACGGTCCTGAGAAGCTTGGCAGGTTCTTGGGCCAGCGAGGCCGCCTGATCCAGATCCATCCAGACCGAGCAAGTGTCCTCTACCGAGTACCAGTTGATCCAATAGGAGGGGAAAAGATGGGCAGGCGCCAATCCAGGAATTCCTCCATTAACCTGAAAAGCAACACGACAATGCCAGAATTCAGCGATTGTGCAACAAGAAGACCTGAGCAACCTAATCCGGAAGAAGTAGAAGAAATCAACTTTAAACGTAACTTTATGAAAGTAATAGTGGCTAGCCTCAAATAGCTCCAGCTGTCTTTATTTATACATCGAAACAAGCAAGTTTTTTTTTCCTACTAACAAACAAGGTTTTCCCACCCTCCAACACTAACCTATAACAAAGCAAATATGCCAAATATTTTTTCCAACTTTTAGAACAAAACATCTTTTAAACAAAACACAATCACCTTGCTAACTTGACCAAATACTGAACCAAGTACATTCTGTCTTTACAAAGATAAAAGGTTATAAACATAGGCATACTTTTCCAAGAACAATAATATTGTTCAGAGCATATTTACAAAAAGAGACATGAATTGCCTCAGATTCTGTCAGCACTGAGCCAGGACAGCTCCCAGGGTCTGATGTGACAGCTGGCATACCCACATAAGAAACCCAAGAAGCATCAGCACCCAAAGAATTTTAGGGGAAGGTATTTTGAGAAAAAATGGAGTTTTCAGGAATGATCATATCTGTCCCAAGCATGATTGGCAAAGTGACACTAAGAGCTGCTAAGAGAATCATCAGAACTATGAGAGGGAAGACAGTGTGCAGACGACAAGTTCCAGAAGTATTCTTCACTGTCTCGAAGTCCACTGGTCCTTGCCAAGTGAGACTGGCTTGTGGACTTTGCCTCATCTGGAGAAGCATTGGAAAGCACTAATATACTTGTCTGACACTAGGCTCTACAATTCCTAACAGTCAGTCTTTAGATTTGAAAGACAGGCAGTCTGTCATGGTATCTAAGGCTGTGACTTTCCTTTTAAAATTGATTTTAGAATTTTTTTACTGACCAATTACAACACAAAGGACATGCACTCATGGAGATGTACTGTAACTTTTGAATGGATTTAGGACCTATCTATGGATGGGCTTTAAAAAGCAAATCTAGTCACTTACCTTGCTGTAATGACTGTGGACTGCACCCTCTGCCCCTGCAGGACCAGCTTCTTTGATTAACAGGGCATTTGACTCTCCATAGAATTTTAAGTCGTTCTTTTCATCTTAGTTTCAAAGTTTGAAGAGGCTGGCCTGCCACTTTTCCTTTAGTCTGCTCTGATTGTATTGCTTCTAAGAGGCTACACTTTTAGCTTTGAAGTCCAGGATCCTGATTTAGACAAAGAAGAGGATAAGAGAAACAGCTTCAGTGGGGTTTTCATTTACAGAACAACCTGACCTGATTTTGAAGCTGTGTGATTGTAGAAGTTAATTGTCAATCTCTGTTAATATCAAATGGATGTGCGGGCCACTGTCCCTCAAAGAGGAGTGAACAAAAACTTCACAAGAGACTCATAACGCTTGCCCATGGTTATCTTTTCAATCAAACTCAGGATCAAAGACTGAGTCTTTATAAAAAACAAAAAAAAGAAAGAAAGAAAAACTGGACCATTAACACATCTTGATTCATCCAATATCAGATGAATCTGTTCTTTCCCATAAAGCTTTCCTCAGCACCTGCTGCCGTCTCGTCTCTGAAGAGTCTTTGCGACATCACAATGGAATTGATCCTAAAGTCGGATATCAGGATGATCTCTATTACTCTAACATTATCTGGTGACTTTCAAGGAAACACCCCATTTTCTGACTATATTACGTTTCTCTTTGAAAATACCACTAATATCTAAGATTTTATGCTTCTTTTTCTATAATCTTTATTATGTAACTTATATATGATACTTATAACTTAAATATATAATATGCATACACACATACATACATATGTATGCTTAGACCATTCTAGACTAGGTGCAGTCTTGTAGTAACCGCTCTGTGTAACATACAACACCAGGGGCTGCAGCTTTCTGTCCCCAGACTGTTACTGCTTCTCCAGGTGCTGCTCAGATACTCATTTATCATTAAAGCTCTTCACTCTGATGCATATCTGTATGGAACAGAGACAACTGTGGTTTTCACGATATTTTTATACAATGGCATGTACTTAATTTGTAAGGAGGTAATGAACATTTTTCAAAAGGAGTTAATCTTAAAATTAGAAGAACTGATGGAATTTTTTCAGGCTTAAATCTTTAGTCAGTTTTGACAATTTACTAGTGGCAGTTTTGCATTTAACTATTAGTCTACAGAACTTAAAATCACAGGGACAATGGACTTTGTGTATAATGGGATCCAATTTTAAAATAGATTTAACTATTTGGGTAGTTGCTCAGAAAAATGTATTTTATGATGAATTGGGAAGAATTTTTAGGGATTAACTTTTTAAATAGAAAATTTCCTACTGTTTTCAGCAAGTTAGAAAGATACTTAGTATTTTAATGTCCAGTTATTAAATCTTGCATGGTTTTCTAGAAAAAATGTGAATATATTAAGAACAGAGTAATATTTAAAAGATGTGTTTTTAAATAGTTGCATCAGTTTTATCCCAGCACATTACATTTGGACAGTAGGGATTTTTAACACCTTTTGGTTAAATTAAGATTATCTGTACATGCAAATTCCAAAATGTATCTTTAGATCTTCTGTTAAAGCACTCTTTACCCTGAATGTTTATATAACCATACATTACAGCCTTATCAAGACATGCCCATACATATACATTATTATGCAAGCATACATTTTTAGATTTAGGCATATAGCCTATAATGTAAAATGGCCATATATCTCATATTCAGTTCACTTTCTGGACTTAAACAGATCACATAAAACATATCAGTAAACCCTTAGGAACACACATGGCAATAGCTGGTATACGATTTAGCATGTAACTTGGTTACATTAATCATTCAGTGGGCAAAGGACAGAGTAGAATGCTTTGGATGCTCTGTATGAAGCCTTTTTAGGAGAATAATGGCAAGGAATTTAACCAGACAAGACAGAGAATTTCCATTACCTAAGTGGCTTCTACTTTGTATCATTATTATATGGTAACTGTCTTTGAACGGGCATACTGTCTTGTTGGTGTGACTGATAAGTGTGCTGTGTGTAGGAAGAAGATTGGCAGGATTAAAACTTTGTGTCTCTAGTATGTAGGTCCTGGGAATACAACGGAGATAAGATGTGGCAGAGACAGTTTTCAGGATACAGGAACAATTTGAGTTGCTTGCTTACTTGATTTTTAAAAAAAAATGTAATTTAAGGCTGGGCAGTGGGGGTGTAGGCCTTTAATCTCAGGACTCAGGAGGCAGAGGCAGGAAGCAGATCTCTGGGTGTTTGAGGCTAGCCTGGTCTGCAAAGCTAGTTCCAGGACAGCCAGAATTACAGAGGGAAACCCAATCTTAAAACACTCCCTATGACACTCAAGGATGTAATTTAATAATACATTAGTGGGTGAGAGGAGGAAAAAACCCAGGAGACCTCTTTTGGAGTCATACTCACTCCTAGGGTCAAAATATTGTTTATTTGGCCATAAGTAAGCAGCGAGGGAGGGGTAGCCTTACTATTCCAGAGGGGATGGACGTTTGACACTTGCTTTGATCTGGCTAGAAGGGGAAATTGCAGGTGGAGACATAATGGATATTTCCATGAGAATGTGTACTGTGGAAAGGGGCAACTTTGGACGGAAGATGAAGATGAGAACTGCTGCTCTGTAATAGGTGCCAGTGCTAGCCCAGGGAAAGAAATAAGACGTGTAGGGAAGTGTGGATATTTTAGTAGTAAAGCTCATAATCTTCAGATCATATGAATCTTTCAATAGAAAGGCTCTCAGAAGAGAGAACATTAGCAGCCAAAAACCACCCCATATCAGGAGAGAAAGGGAAACCTAGTGCTAACATTCCGGGCAAGCAGGGGCTGCTGTAAGCTCAGCAGGGCACAGATCTGGCTAGGAAGCAGCTGTGTTATGTTCTGTAGAGAAAGGTTGCAGGCTTCAAACTGCTGGGAAAAGAGGCTTTGCAGAGGAATAAATCTTTTGTGCTATATCAGCATTTGGTAAACAATGCAAGATTGGCAGAGCAAGATAAGATTGGGAAATGGCCCTCTATCTACTGGGTGTTTCACTGGATAAAACTGTCCAAGTTCCTCAGAACTTTGTGATACCATTACGTCTGGTGGTCAATAGGTAGGAAGCAGTAAGAGCAGCAGGTGTCTTTGTGCCTCTTGATTTCCTCTTAGATGTGCAGCCAGTGTCACAAATAGTAAATTGTGTATGATTAATGCCCTTAAATTCACTTGTTTTAGACAATTTGGTCTAACACAAACCTGTGGAAGGTATCTGACTCAGTGTTGACTTTTGTGTTATCTGGTGATAACAGGCAGGCTAACAACCTGAGAAAATCTCTAAATGAAGCTCTCTTGGAGGTGTGAAACAACTGCAAAGTTCAAGGGGTCCTTAAAGGGCCATCTGTTTCAAGGAAATAGCCATCCAAGTCATGACAAGTAAGGGGGTTGGATTTGAGGCTCAAGGGGACATTGAGGCAGATTATTCTTTTGGATAAAAAATGTAGTAAGCAAGTTAATTATACTTTAAATACAAAGGATATGAAGGGGTTCTGAGGAGATTCCAGGTCCAAAAGCCTAAATGTGAATCTCCTTTTGCAGGTTTCAAAACGATGGAGAAATCATGTTGCCTCTGGCATCTTGGTGAGAAAAGACAAAGGAGAAGTTTGGTCCTTTCGTTAGAGTGTATTCATACAAAAGATGTGCTACATCTAGTCCCTCACTTCTTAGGATCTCAGTAAACTGACAGGTTCCCTGTGGCAGTGGAAGCTAGAATCAGTTATAAGGACAGAGAAAGGAAAAGGCTGTTGCATGTGTATGTGTGTGGGTTGTGCGTGTTTGTGTGTGCGCATGTGTGCCATGAGTATCTCAAAAGCTAACAAAAAATATGTGAAGATTTTCCAAAACAAATATTCTAATGATTTTGGAAATAGTACTAAGAATTGACAAATGGGACTGTATAAAATTCTAAAAATCTTAAGTAGCAAGGAAATCGAGTGATTGAGTAAAATACATCTCATATGAGTAGAAAACCTTCGTTAGGAGTACATTTGACATAATTAATAATCATAATATGTAAAGAATTTTTAAAATAACATAAAAATCCAACAACTGAATCAATAAATGGAATAATGAAGTAAATGATCCTTTTCAGGAATGAAACACAGATGACCAATAAGCATATGAAAA
>JAQHUG010000106.1:2562708-2573605 GCA_028555095.1 Dicrostonyx torquatus | reverse complement strand
AAAAGAATGACAAGCTTTTGCTTGCTGTGACATAGGTTGACCTATGTACAGGCCAACCATAAAAGCTTAACTGAGGCTAGTGTGCATATCTCCAAAGCAAGCTGTCCAAAATGAAGAATCGTCTGGGAACTTTAGAGTCTTTGTGTCTTTTTTTTTTTTAAGACAGTAGTATTAACAGGTAGTATATTACCAAGTGCCATGTTCTCCAATACATATAACCTTCCTTAGGACAGAATACCCAATGTGAGGATTTTAGGCACTCACAGTATGTCAGTTTTTTATTATTGTGGGGTATCTATTGGCAGGAATGACTGGAAAACTAAGTTTGCTTGAAACTTCACTTCCATTTCCACTGGCCAGAAAAGAGAAGAGCATAAGTACTATGTACAGAATTGAAAGCCTGTTTTTCCACTGTAATGTACATATATGAACATTTCCACAAGTAGCCACTGTCACTAAATATAGATAAGCATATTCCACATCCTAGTTAAACTGATTAAGTATTTTGATTAACTTCAAACAAACTAATTAAAAATGCCATCAATATTATCAGTGTCCATGATACACATATGTATTCTTCTTAAATATATAACTGACAAGTTCTGAAAGAAGCACACACTATGATCAGATTTAGAATTTTTCTATAATTCACCAGGGTGCATCTTTCAATGCTCCTTTGCAACCAACAGCATCCAAGGGCAGCTCCCTGCCAGTTTCTCCATCTCTAGTCTCTGAATAATCAATAACAGGATTTCCATCCTTCTGTGAGATTCCAGAGATGCTGAGGTATGATGGCCATGATAAACTGTGTGCACAGTCCAATGCATACCACTTCACAAACCTGAAGATTATACTAGTGGGTGTACTACAAGGTCAAGTCTGCAAATATGTCCCTCACCTACAGGATTTCCCCTGTTCTTCATTACCATTGCAATTTTTGAATAGGGTTAATTAACACAAGTACTAATCCCTTGGCAGATTCTTCATTTGGCCATTGTTTTTTAGTCAAATATTAGAAATAAATTTTTAAAATGCAGACTTTATCTCTTCCATCTTTTTTCATGATCTTTTCTTTTATCAGATGAAACATGTGCACATGTGAGAAGTTGTGATTGATATACCAGAGTTTGGACACGGAAATGTGTCTACTGTAGAAGGCCTCATGCATAGCTAAGATTGAGTGCAGAAATTTCTGTAAATATTGATTTCCATTTCCTTTCACTAAATACCTAAGAGTTAAAATACTTTATCATTTGTTGATCATATATGCAATGCTTGGAAAAATTGGTTAAGCAACAGGAGTAAGAATTGTTTCTCCATAAAATTCATGTCTACTCTCCATATTTTTAGTGTCCTTAATTTTGTGATTGTTTTAATTTCCATCATCCCATTGTATCAAGGTTTTTGGCATATACATTTTTTGGGAGAAAACCCTACGCAAATATTTGTGTTGATTTTCATATTTACATAGGGAAAATGTATTCCATTTGGCATAGATTTTTTTTGTGAGTTTTGTAAAAGTCATAAACCTGCACAACCAATCCCACAGTCAGGATAGAATAGGATTCTCACTTTAAAAGACCCTGTGATAATGCTGCAGTTCACCTTGACTGTTTTGGAACTTTTAAAGGGCATATGTTTTCGTGCTTTTGAGCCAAGACAATTCTGTGTATATTTTTAATGACATCCACCCAACTGAACAAGACCTACAATTTTGTCTTTCATGCTATTTTAAATGGTATTTTTACTTTATCTGTTTCAGTGTTTTATCTATACTATATGTACCATGTGAATGCAGTGACCACAGAAACCAGGAGAGGGCATTGGAATCCTTGGGACCAGAATTACAGAGTTGTGAGATACTCTATGGGTTCTGGGGATGAGCATGAAGTACTTTTAACCAATGAGCCATTTCTTCATGCCCATATTTTAATTCTATAATAAAGTCTTTTTATTATAAATAATGAACTGCACATGATATTTTCTTGATAATGACATTTAAGGAACAGAAATTTATATCTTAGTATTATGTTTAATATTTTTTTCATTATGGTTTGTGTTCCACAAATATTTAACAAATCAATTTTGTTTAACTATTAAATTATAGCTATGCATTCTAACAGGGTCTATAGCTACAATGTTTTTACTTTAACAGGCTTTATTAATTTTTTATTTGAAAAAAAGGGAGTCCATAATAAAGTAAACATCAATTTTGTAGTCTGCTGAGATGATTCAGTGCATAAGGAGCTTGCTTCACAAGTCAGATTCCCCAGAGTCAACTAAACCTAGACACCATGTGTCAACTCCATTACTATTATTTTCAGAAAGGAGTATCCCATGAAACTTTCAAACCAGACAACTGAGCATACACAGCCATGACAAGCCCATGAGGCTTATGCTAGGCAAGACAGCCTAGCGTACACAGCCGTGAGAAATGGAGACTCTGTCTTGAAGAAGAAGGTGAGGACTAATACCCAAGATTAATCTGTTGCTTTGACTCATGAGCAATGGAAATACGCACCACACACAGAAGTACACATACAGAGTACACAAGTAGACATACACACGCGAAGATAAGTTTTTTGTTTTAGAATGAATCTGTAGTGCTATTGCTGTGGAGTGCTGTGCTCTGGAGGAAAGGCATTCTTCTTTGTCATTAGTGAATATCTGTTGTTCTTCCTGATAGACACTTTTCATTTTTCTTAGGACTCAGAGTTTGTAACAGAAATTGGTTTACAATTTTAGCAAATGCTTTACCTGTGTCATTTGAAATTATCATCTCTGCTGTTTCCTGCTAATGCACCATTTTAAATTGATTTGGCTTTGATGTCAAGATGACCTTTCATTGCTTGAATAAATTCCACTTTATTAGATTCAATTTGCTATAAATTTTGCTAAGTATATTTGAATCCGTATTCATGAGAAAGTAAGTTTATAATTTTCTTTCTTATGTTTTTGCTTTATTTTGAAATGAGGAAAATTCTGGCCTGGTAAAACAAGTTAGGGAGTGTAGTTTTCTTTCTACTCTGACTTTAAAATAATATTGGTATTAATTTATTTTTTAAGGTTTGGTGTTTACCTGGTAAACTATATTTGAGGTAGACTGTCTGCCAAAAATTTAATCATGAATTAATTAATATCTTTATTTATGTGTTAGTTTATATATTATATATTCTTTAATATGTTTTAATAATAATTGATTTTAAATTATTTTCCAATTTCTACAATGCCAAAATGTTAGCAATTAGACAATATTTATATACTGAATCTCCTGGTACATTGAATATAAGCATTCTATCCTGATATTATTTTCCTGTACAGAAGACTTGTTTACATATATTTGGAATTCATAGTTTACTTCATTAGATATTTACTAGAATCTTACGTATGAATTATAATTGTTGATTGCTTTTTTGTCCTCTAATCATTATTTTTTACCTTTGTAAATTTATAGTCATGTCTCTCTTTAAATTTTAAAGTGTATCTTTTTATTGCTTATTATTATAGGCAGATGTCTATCAGTGTCATATTTAATAAAAGCTTTAGGTTTATTTATTTTGTTTGCTTTATATTTTGCATTGGCATCCATATTACTTATTAGTAAAAATATATTATATGCTTAATTTCCTTCCAAATAGTGTATTATTTTCTTTCCAAAAGGTTTTCCATTTAATATAATTTATTTATTTAGTTTTGAATTTAAAATATTTTAATACAATATGTTATGATTATAATTTCCCTTCCCTTTACTTCTCTTAAATTCACTCCCACCCTACCCACAACTCTGTATACATCCTTTCTTTGTTTATATTTTAGAAAGCAAACAGACAAACTAATAAACAAAAAGCCCCAAAAATATCAACAAAAAACCAAACAAAGGAAAATCGCAAGAAACATACATATATACATACCTCACCCACCTAAAGACACAAAATCAGAAATTTTAATATGTAAAGTAAAAATCAAGGCAAATATTGTCAAACATCTAACCATTGACTTTGCTCTGGGTATAAGTCCTACCCAGAAGTGTGGACAATATACCCAGTGAGATTCCACTGCAGAAAACTAATTTTTCCATTACAAGTTGATATCAGTTGCAGATAGCTTCTTGGTTAGGGGTATGAGCACATGCCTACTTTCCCATCTTGGTGATGAGACTAGAACCTGTGTGGGCCTTGTGCTTGCTTTCACAGCCTCTCTGTGAGAACTTATACATGTGCATAAGTTCTGTTGTCTTTGGAGAAAGTGCTGTTTCATTGAAGTTATTCATCCTTTCTGGCTAATTCCACAGGCTTTATTATGGTATGTTTCACTATTATTTAACCTGCCACATTTTATACTTTTCCTTATGGTCTTGTCTTTGATCATTGTGATTTATTTGAATGTTCCTGCTCCCTTCTGCTCCTCCTTCTTCTTCCCCATGTGTACCTATATCTATCTGTAACTATCATCTCCATCTCTTTCTCCCACTCTCTCCAAGTTTGGAAGTTTCTTCTAGGTATGTTTCCTTATAAATTAGATAATAAGTTAATTATGGTTTCCCCTAAGTATATTGGATTTTACTTAGTAAAGCAATAAATGGATACGTTAGCAAGTGGTACATGTTTATGTAAAAGTGTTGTGGTTGTCTAATGTAAATCATAGTGCAATTTAGGCCTTATACTCTCCTACTAAGTTCTGCATAATTCTTTGCACATTATGAAGAGATGATTTGATATGCAGTAATAGCTACAGGTGTTATTTCTCTTTCCTTATATGCATATGTATATATGATTATATATTCTTAACTGATATTTATATGATACATCACTTCTCAGATATGATCATTTAGACTCAGGTTGATTTGCAGTAATATTTATGAGGTCTTTTCTATTTTCTCATGATTAGAGCTCCTTTGATTTTAATTGCTTTGTATCATTTTTAAAGAGTTTTTGCTCTGCCTGTGTATGGATGGGAGTACTCTAAAAATCTGTCTGGAAAATTACTTTTTAGAATGAATATAGTTATTAATATATTGTCTTGAAGTCTAACTTTTTGCTGCTTTTTAAAAATTTTGTCTGTTCTTTTTTATTTCTTGTCCAATCTAGTGTATTTTCCTACTATACTATACTATTTTCATACTATACTATGCAATTTTATCTTCACTATTGGAACTCTAGTTTTATTCTATTTTTTATCTTATTCTTTATTTCAGTCTTTTTCTTTCTCTCAGACAGTTGCCAAATTGGCCTGTAATCTGCTAACTTGAGAGATGAATGAGAATGGCCTTGGACTTCTAAGCCTTCTGCCTTCATCTCCAAAATGCTGGGATTAAAAGTATGTAGGATTACACACCTGGGTTCTAGATTACTGCAAGTTCAACCCAAAATTCACGCATGTTAACCAACACTTTAGGAAATGAGCTACATCCCCAGTCCTTGGAGTAATTATCTTTTACTATCCCAACATCTCTTGAATAATATTATTTTGTTCTATGCATAATTTTGAGATAATATATGCAACATTTTCAATACTTTTTTGCATTTTTTCTTCATGTTTTAAATTTCTGTCCTGATTGTGGATTTATTTTTACGTTTGTCAGTTTGGATAAATCAGGAAATTTCTCTATTTCATTTATGTATGCAGACTTTTCTTTCCTGCCTGCTAGTTCCCAAATATCTGACAAGGAGACTTAATACGAATTATCAATGCTCAGCTAATAGCTCTGGCTTATTACTAACTAATTCTTACACTTAATTTACCACATTTTTATCTCCTCTTTGGTATTTTTTCTTGGTATGACATGTCCATCTTCTCTCTGTTTTTGCTTGTGACTTCTGACTCTACCCTTTTCTTTACCATCATTCTTAGTTTGATTCTTCTGTGTAATGTTTCTCTGCCCAACTATTCAACAGTCAGCTTCTTTATTAAACCATCACAGCAACATATATTCACAGAGTTTAAAGAAATAGTCCACATTTCCTCCCGTTTTATCCAATTAAAAAAGAAAGTTTTAACTTTAACATAGGAAAATTATATATAACAAAACAGTTGTTTAAGTAAGAAATACAGTTACAATATTTGGTCCATTTTTATTTGTCAAATTAGGGAAAATACTGTATTATTCATCTAATCTTTATACTCTAAAATTTGATACCTAATTTACCTTTTATCATAACTAAGAAAACTTTATCTATGACTATCTGCATTTCAATTTAGTCAAAGGCCCCAAAAGAGGGAAATGTTACCTAATGACAGAGATACCTGGTTTCCAATTTGTTCTACAGGTTTAGAATATCTGATGAACTTTTCTGAAAAGCATGTAATTTTGAAGAACTGTTTTACCTTGTCTTGGCAGAGTTTGAAAGTTTTGCATTCTGCTGGTTCAGTTTGGGCAGGATACTATCAACAATTGAGTTAAGGGCATAAAAAAGTAAACTCCATATGGAGATTCTTCAATGCCCATCAGTTTCTCTGAAGTAGATTGTACTGCCAGGAACAGACATGTCTCACTGTCAAGAAAAGCAGTAGGTTTCTAAACATATTAAATGCAATATCTACAAGTCTTTGAAGTGTTTGAAGACCACTATATATCTATATATGCCATGGGACATTGGCCTGTAGCCTGTCAATTATATTTTAAATAAATGCTGATTGGCCAGTAGCCAAGCAGTAAGTATAGGTGGGACAACAAGAAAGGAAGTAGAGATGGGATGATGAGAACAAAGAATTCTTGGAAGAGGAAAGCATGGCCCACATTCCTGTCCCATCCACATAAGAAGCAAGATGTGACTGCCTCGCTGAATAAGGTACTGAGTCATGTTGTAAATGGGGGGGAAGGTGTGTGTTGTGTTCCCCAGCCACCTGGCTCCCAAGCCCCCAGCTGCTGGCCTGCTCAGCTACTGGTTGCCCGCACCCGAAATAACCACGTGAGGACGGTATTCATTTAAACTCTGCCTGGCTTATTATCACTAGCCTTTCCCGGCTAGCCCTCACCTCATAAACTAACCCATTATAAAAGTCTGTATGTCACCACGAGGTGGGTGACTTACTGGACAGATCTACGGTACTTCCACCTGTGGTGGGGGCCTCATGGCGACTGGCTCACTCACTTCCTTTCTTCTCAGAACTTCCGTTCTGTCTACTCCTCCCACCTAAGGGCTGACCTATCTTATAAGCCAGGCAGCTCTTTATTCAACCAATAAGAGTAATACAAAATACAGGAGAACACTCCCACATCAGAGTCACATGACTAGCACAGACAAGAATAATGGACTAATATAAATTATAAGAGTTAATAAGAAGCCTGAGCTAATGGGCCAATCAGATTATAAGTACTATATACTTCTGTGTGATTTCTTTGGGACTTAATGACTGTGGGACCTGGGCAGGACAGAAAACTCTGTCAACATATATATCTATTTAATCTTGAAAACATCAAAATTATGTCTACAAATTTGATTATTGTGAATTACAAACTATAAATCTGTATTTCTTAATCATACATTATAGTTTTCAATGATCTGCATAAGCATAATACCCTAAAAAAGAGTAGAAACATTTATATAGTATAAAAATAATTTTAAATTTCATAACAATAAACCATAATTCATTCTAATATAAAATATTTTGAGATTAATAGTTGGATTTTGGATTAAAGAGGATTAAATAATCTACCCTTTTATACTATCCTTTCCATATCTCCCCTTTTTTTTCAGAACAAAAATCCCTGATTCTAATCTCCTTTGTTCAGCATTTTTTTCTGACAATTACCAAATAATAACTTATAACTTATAACCAACCTCACTTAAATGATAACAAACATCCTTAACCAATATTTTGAGAATGTGGATGCCATTCTCTATACTACTTCCTGGTCTGTATGGGTGTTGGAAAAATTGAGAAAACTTTGAGAAAATTGGGATAATAATGAAGTCCTGGTTGGAGTAGTCCATGAGGTTGTAACATTTCTCCTGGCAGCCTTGAAGATGTTTTGGATAAAGAATTTTGAGTAGACTGTAACAGAGGCATTTTGAAATGTTGGTTCAACTGGATCATCCATTTTCATTGGTGTTTGGTCCCCTGTTCTGAAAATACACAAACTTTTAAAAGTAACATACATCATAAGTATGGAATATGTGACATGCACAAGTCAGTTAAAGATGATTGTTTTATTTCATGTTTGAGCAAGTCAAATACATTTTACATGTCTTGTAGTTTCTGTCTGTCTGTTTGTTTTTGTTTTTGTTTGTAGCTTTGTTTCTTTGTATGTTGCCAGGATTTTAGGTATGCTTCTCTAATCAAATCATCCATATCAATCTGGATGAATCTATAGCCTCTCATTTCTTGTGAAAATAAAAACATATAATACATGTTTTTATATATAACTTTATAATATATATATTTATAATATATAAATAAATATATATATTACTTTATTAAACCAAAGTAACATAGCTTTTGACTTCCATTTTGATGTCAAAAAATTTTTAAATTATATAGGTTGGATTAATCGGGCTATTTTCATAACCCAATGTGTTTTAACAGCTGATGTTCCCTCACTAGCAATCAGAAAAATCTAAAGACAACACAATAACAGAGAATCCTGACTCTCTGTGTATTTCCCATGACTTATTTATTTTATTATCCTATTCCTTTTTAAGGATTTTATTATTTTTAAACTATTTTTTAATCTACAACTGTCTCTACCTTTCTTCTTTTCTCTACCAGCCTATGTACATTTTTAAACAAACTGTAACTGATTTAGAAATTTTCTTCTGTCTGAATCTGTCTTTCTTGTGTTTCTGTAATCTTTTTAGTACCAGAAGAATCTCTATGCTGCTAAGAGATTTATCTAGGACCATAGCCTCTGTTTTGGCAGCTGGCTCCACCTCAGTTTTTCCCTTGAGAGCTTAGCTTCATGGTAAAGATACTGGGTGGCAAGAACCATGTTTACCACCCCAACTGGGGGAGTTTTGGGGTCCACATTGCCTCTGAGTAGTGTACCACCAACTGCTAATATCCCCATTAAAGTGTTCCATAGCAGGGCCTCTTTAAAAAGCCATGCAACTTTTTGCATATGGCACTGAGCTCAGAAGCCTTCAAGATCCTGCTTCTGCTTGCTGCTAGCAAACAGATCCTACTCAAGAAAAGACAGTTACCAAGAAGCCACACTTGACTCCATTTTTGTGTGTTTCGAATTGTATTTTAAGCTTTGTCAGGTCTTATGTGGAAATTCTAGTCCTATGTTGGAATGTCATTTGTAGGTGAACGTTTCCATCCACTAATTTCCAAATAAATATCATAGAGATTTGATATGAATTATAAATGCTAGGATGATAGCTCAGGCTAACTCATACATTTACTAGCTAACTCTTACATTTAAATTAAACCATACTTTTCACTTACACTTTCCACCATAGGTTGGTATCTTTTCTCAGTATGGCATGTCCTTCTTGATTTTCTCTGTGTCTGCTCCACCCTTCTTCCCAACATTCTCAGTTTGTCTCTTTTGCCGCATGACCTTATCTTGTCCAGTTCTTTATTAAACCAACCACAATGATATATTCACACAATGGAAAGGAATATTCAACACATTTAGATTTTTCAATGCAAAACCAATACATATTTTTAAAGTATTCCCTTATTCTGTAATTCTTTGGTTAGAATGATTCCCTGTTCCTTTCTAATTCAACTCTTGCTGTTTCTTGTTTAGTTGGGCAAAGATTTCTCAAACTTGTTAATCTTCTCAGAGAACCAACACCTAGATTCTTTGGTTCTTTGTACTGTTTTCTTTGTTTCTATTTCAGTAGTTTCTGGTTTTATTTTTATTATTTTTTATACTATTATGGGTTTGGTTTCTTTTTGCTTCTCCAAATTCTCAAGTTACATCTTTAAACCATTTATATTATTTGTAGTATTAATATTTAAATGTAATCACTGGAGGATACAAACATCCCTTTTAGAAATGCTTTTTAAGGTGTTCCAGGGGTTTTGTTGTATTGTATTCATTTTCATATAGTTCCAAGGGCATTTTTGTTTATTTATTGAATTCTTCTTTGACCCATTCATTATCTAGTAATGAGTTTCTTAAGCTCCCTGAATTTGCATACTTATTAGAATTTTGCTTGCTATTAATTTAAGTTTTATTGCACAGTGGTAAAATAGGATATATGATTGCTTAAGTTTTCTGTGTTTGTTAAGATTTGTTCTGTGTGCTAGTATGCTGTCTATTTTAGAAAAGCTGCCATATGCTCCTGAGTAGAATGTATATCATTTTCCCTTTGGGTGGAATATTCTATAGATATTTGGTAGGCTCATTTGATATAAGATGCCATTTAATTCTGAGGACTGTTTACTTTTTCCCAGGTGACTTGTGTTCTAGAAAATGTAAAGCTTTAGCTTGATATTTATTTTGTCAGATATTAAGATGGCAACTTCTGTCTGCTTCCTGATCCCATTTGCCCGTAATAGTTCTCAGTCGGTGTTGTATTGCTAGGAAGAGACACCATGATCATGGCATATCTTTCCTTATAAGACAAAGCATTTAATTTGGGCTTGATTATAGTTTCAGAGGTTTAGTCCATTATTCTCATGACCATAAAGGTAGAGAATGTGATGGCATGCAAACCAGTCATGGTTCTGAAGACGTAACTGAGAGTTTTTCCATTTGCAGGCAGCAGGAAGAGAGCAACTGGGACTAGTTTCAGTTTTTAAATCTGAGAGCCCAGCCCCAATGACACACTTCTTCCAACTAGGCCACACCATTTAATCCCTCTCAAATAGTTCTACTCTCTCTCATGACTGAATATTCAAATACATGAACATATGGGAACCATTCTCTTTCGAATCACCATAGAATAGCCTTTTTTCCCATCTTTTCAGCTTGAAGTTATGCCTATATTTGAAGCTAAGATGA
>JAQHUG010000106.1:2528418-2553980 GCA_028555095.1 Dicrostonyx torquatus | reverse complement strand
TTGACCATGTCCTTTGCTTTACAGAAGCTTTTCAGTTTCAAGAGGTCCCATTTATCAATTGTTTCTCTCAGTGTCTGTGCTGCTGGGTTTCTATTTAGGAAGTGGTTCCCTGTGCCAATGCATTCAAGTGTACTTCCCACTTTCTCTTCTATAAAGTGCAGTGTGGCTGGCTTTCTGTTGAGGTCTTTGAATCATTTGGACTTGAGTTTTGTGCATGTGTGATAGATATGGGTTGATTTTTATTCTTCTACATGTTGATATTCAGTTTTGCCAGCACCACTTGTTAAATATGCTTTTTTTTCCATTTGATATTTTTTGTTTCTTTATCAAAGATCAGGTGTTTGAAGATATGTAGATTAATATCTGGGTCTTCTATTTGGTTCTATTGGTCCTCCTGTCTGTTCTTATTTCAATACCAGGTTGTTTTCAGTACTGTAGCTCTGTAGTAGAGCTTGAAGTCAGGGATTGTGATACCTCCAGAAGTTCTTTTATTGTACAGAATTGTTTTGGCTATCCTGGGTATTTTGCTTTTCCATATGAAGTTGAGTACCATTCTTTTGAGATCTTTCAAGAATTTTGCTGGGATTTTGCTGGGCATTGCATTGAATCTGTAGATTGCTTGTGGTAAGATTGCCATTTTTACAATGTTAATTCTGCCTACCCAAGAGCACCCTTCACAATAGCCACAAATAGCATAAAATATCTTGGAGTAACTCTAATCAAAAAAGTGGAAGACTTGTATGACAAGAACTTTAAATCATTGAAGAAAGAAATTGAAGAAGACACTAAACAGCTTTTATATCAACATATAAACTGACAGAGGAATTCATTAGCATTCTGTTTCCTAGGTAGCTGGCAGAAAAGACTTATGTCATGTCCATAGCTAGGCATGTTTTGTCACATCCATGCCCATGCTCATTTTGTCACATAGATTGGAAAACATTTCTTCCCCAGGTGACCTCCTAAATTACAATAGAAGGAGCAGAACAATGTTGTAGGATATCCTACAGCCAGTAGCCTTTAAGTTACTCACCCACTTGGGCATGGCCTCTTATACTATTTTTGCTGATGAAAAGTGCACATCCGGCCTCTTTTCCATCTGTGGGATTTGGTTACTGTTCTCTGTTCCAGCAGAGGATATTAATTTGTGAGTCTACCCCTAAATAAATAGCCCTCTATTATTTTCAATTCTGAGCTAGTGTGGGATTTCTTTTAAGTGTTCTGCTTCAGAACAACATTAGCATATCCTAATCACTTGCTTAGAATGGCATCAGGTTGTTTCACTATCAAAAGGCTAGGCCTTCTGTGTGGCAGGTGCAAATTGTGCCTTGTAGTTTGCTCAGAATTCTGACCACCATACAGTGTAGGAATATGGGCCTGTATAATTCAGCCCCTATACTCACTCCCTCCCATGAGGAACCATTAGGGCCCAGCAACATCTGGACTAGGAACAGGGACTTCTAGCATAGGCTTGAGCTTGACGGATCAGAGTCCTTTTTTGTTGTTGTTATTGTGGCTATAATTTTTGGGTTTTTCCCATAACAGGTTCTAATCATCTCCCTATCCTCACTTGTGGTGCTGGACCATGCCTCCAAGACAGTGTATTTTGGTGGGAAGACCTCTCAATGTTGTATGTTCTTGATCACTTAGGCAGGTAAACATTGAGACACCCGTCTTCTCTCTATTTTGTGTTGACTGTCATGTTAGTCTGCCTGTCTAGCTAGGAAGACTCAATTTTTTCTGTTTCTGTTTGCCTGGCACCTCCACCAAGAATAAAACATGAAAGTATGACTATTTTCCACCCCTGTTGATTGTCATCTTGTCTCTTACTGTTGCCTACTTATTATCTACCTCTATAAAATGGGTAACCTCTCCTTTACTTTCACCCCTGCCATGTGTGATCTCTCCATGACATTCAATGATGAGGAGAAAGACAGTCCAAGTCCCATAAAAGTGCTATGGAGAGGACTGCCACAATTAAGACCACACGTGTCACTTCCCTATCAGCTCAACTCACACTGAGGGAGGCTATGTATGCCTCTGCCATGGTACTCTTGGAGTGAAGTGTCTCAATATCCTCCTGCCCCTGAATTCAGAAATTCCCTTGCACTGTGGTATGATCCTCAGCCACCGTAGCTCCCCTGGTCTTAAGACTTAAAGACTAGTGGAGTCGGGTGGTGGTGGAGTATGCCTTTAATCCCAGCATTCGGGAGGCAGAGGTAGGCGGATCTCCGTGAGTTCGAGACCAGCCTGGTCTACAAGAGCTAGTTCCAGCGCAGGCTCCAAAGCCACAGAGAAACCCTGTCTCAAAAAACCAAAAAAAAAAAAAAGACTAGTGGAAGCCTTCCTTGTTAACTAGAGACAAAATACTATTAATAAGCCTTAGAGTCCCATTCCTGTAGATGAACTTTCCCTTATTCAAAGTCAACTAAAGAGTCAGTCCTGTATTCACCTCATTTTAAGCCAGTTCTCACTCAATGGGCAATGCAACTACAGACTTACTTTGATTGGTACAGTCTGTTCAAAGCTGCGCTGATGCTGGCCTCCTTTTTTAGCTGGAAATTGACTTACAATCATCAAGAAGAAGCTCAAGTATGAACAAACCTCTTAAATAATGTTCCAGAGACTCTTGACATTCTCACTGGACAAGGTAACTTTATTCATCCCATTCATCAGGCACTGATTGGCCATCAAGCCTACTACCAACAGATTTTTGACCTGGCCTTCAAAGTTTTTAAGGCATGAATACCACAGGATCCTTCAGCTTGCTTCTGCAATCTTTTTAAACAGGGGAAATTTTTACTGATTCTCTCACAAATGTCACTGAGGCAGTGGAGCAGAGAGTATACTTGGGTCCCACTAAGCAAACAATTGGTTTGGAAAGGGCTTAATGTCCCTACCTGCAATGCAATTGCAGTGGTCTGCAATGAGGATATTTACAAGTGGATACTGGCCACAAGAGATCTTGACACCAGTCATAGTCTCATTGCTGCCTTCACTTCTTTCCTGGATGCCCTCCTTGTGGACAGGCATCATGCCAACATTACACCCAAGGGCCTCCAGGTAGATAGACCTTGCTGAAGATGTGGCCAATCAGGCCATTTGTGGCATGACTGTCCCCCAGCAAAACCTAAAACCCAATGCCACAGCTTCAATAAGGAAATTCGTTGGGCAAAGGATTGCAGATGACAGTCTGCCAAAGCATTTGCCCCTTTAAACTCCAGGCAGGGTGTTTCCAAGCCCTGCCAGTAAGAGGAGGCACTAGTAATCCAAGAGACTATTGGACACTTCCCATTTTTCCACATTCCCTAATACTGACTATCTATCTAAATGAATAAGTTGTTAGAGGATTGATGCACAGGGGTGCAGACATCACCATATTAAGACAAATGGAGATGCTCTGCTTCCCCCATTGTAAATTTATATCTGGGCCTCTCATTAGTGGAGTAGGAGGCCAACAAAGTTTGAAACTTACCTCTCATCTGGTACATTGGAAAGACCTAATGGTAACAATGGAACCATTCATCCTCTTGTTTCTACAGAACCAAGAAACTTATGGGGGCAGAGACATCCTGGAGAATATCAGTGCTATCCTAACTACTAATGGTAGAGTTTTTTTTGGAGTCTTTCAGGTCCATTAAAAGACAGGTTTGGGAAATTGTGACCCTATGCACAAGTAGTACCCCCAATTCTAGGCCACTGTCTCTCAGAAATTCATCACAATCCAGCCTCCTAACTCCATTCCATTGACATGATTTTCACATCATGATGTCTGGGTGGAACAGTAACCTATAATAGAACCCAAGCTGACTATTCTAAAGGAATTAGTTACAGGACAGCTAAAAGTGGGGCACATAGAACCAATCACAAATAAATATAGTACCTTCATATATTTGTTATACTCAAGAGATCAGGACATTACCACCTCCTGCAGCATCTTCACATAGTCAATGATTAAATGGAAAAAAATGAGGTTCACTCATCCAGGCCTCCTCCACCTTAGCGCTTTTCCTCCATTTATCATATTTTAGTTTTAGATATTAAGAATTGCTTTTTTTAAATTCCCATAGTGCCAAAGGATTGAGACTGTTTTGCCTATTCAAAGTGGGAACCTAACATGCATAAACCAGCCAAAAGTTATCAATGGACAGTTTTACAATCTGCCAGTTATATGTGTCTCAGCCCTTGGTGAATATTTTCAATTTAGGACCCTGTAATAGATAGATCAAGCACATTCTGATCTGTACAAAGTCACGGCTAAGTTTGATCAATTCTTCCAACTAAGCCTTAAAACACAAATGCCACCACGGAGAACATATGAATGGAAGCCACATAAACTTGTCTTCTTTTCTTTAAAAAATACACAGTCCCTCTGGGTGTACCCTATCTCATTCCAGGAAAATGGTTATAGGATTCACAGGCACTATTGAAAACAACGTACCAAAAACCAAGATCTTAGCATTGCTTCCTACACTTCACTATCAGTCTGCCCATCTCCACAGAATTTGCATAGACTTTTTCCAAAATGACCCATTTCCAAATGTAAATATTTGTCACAGGCATTTGCCACTTCTACCCCTCCTGCCACCTTTGGACCACTTCAATGCATAAGGGTTAATACCTGGGACTTGTTGCCTAACACCATCTGGCAGATAGATGTACTATGGCCCCTAAATGTATTCATGTGACAATAGATACCTATCCCTCCTTCATTTATGTGCTTGCACTTTCTGGGGAAAGAGCAATCAATGCTATCAAGCCCCTTAACTCAGCCGTAGTAGTTATGGGGGTACCTTGGGCACTTAAGATGGACAATGGCCTGCCTGTGCCTTTCAACAATTCAATAACTATTTGGGGTCCTGAAAGATTTCCCATACCACTGGAATTCCCTACAATCCATACGGACAAGCCATTGTGAACAGGACTAAAAAAGATCTTAAGGAGCTGTTGGCAAGGACTATCATAACAGAAGTTAGTAGAGATACTCATTTGGCCTTGACAGAAGTCCTTTTCCATATGAGCTTTCTCACTTTTAAAGACAAGGGGCTTAACCTGCACTACAAACACTGGGTGTCTCCATCAAGGAACACACACCTACCCCTAGTGAGATGGAGAGATCCTATATTGACTCAATGGCAGCTGCCAGCTCCCCTGCTAACCCATGGGTGAATGTATACTCGTGTTTTTCCTCAGACTGCCACAATACTAATATGAGTCCCAGTAAGAGATGTGTGCCCAGTTATGAATTCCCTGCTTCTACAAAGGAGGGAATAATCTAGGATAGGTAATGTATATATTCTACTTCCTTGCTTTCATTGCCTCCCCCAAATAAATTGATTTATTATGGGCAGAGGTTATGTCCTTTTACTCTTCCATTTTTGAAACATTTTGGCATAATATAAAGAGGTTATTTGATCCCTCGTGGATACTCACTTATACATTAATTGGGAGGGTGATATTGTGGTGCAAGAGTCCCCTAAATATACTGTGATTACCATTAATGAATACACAAACTGTTTTGGACATATAGCAGGGCAAAACTTAGCTAAGCAGGGAAAACTAAACTGAAATCTGGGAGGAAGAAGACAGAGTCAGAGAGAAGTCATGGAGCTGTTGCCGGAGACAGACACACTGGAAACTCTTCGGTAGGCCACGAGCCTCATAGTAAAATATAAAATAATGGAAATAGGTTAAATTAAGATGGAAAATCTATCCAACAAGAAGTTAGAGCTAATGAGCCAAGCAATGATTTAATTACTACAGTTTCTGTGTGGTTATTTTGGGAGTCTGGGTAGCCGGGAAATGGACAAGCAGCCTCGTACTACAATATTGTTAATCCTAATTCTCTTTAAATATCTTTTGCAGCATATCTTATACCAGTGGGCAGCATCTAGGGTGCATCTTCAGGTGTTAATGACTTTTAGTCATTCTTCTCACAGTCTTCTACTGGAGGTTTTATACGCCTTGTTATCTGAAATTTAAAAATTTACCATCTATTCCCCTATCCTGGCAGCTCACCAGGAATGAATGCTCTTTGATTGATTTTAGTAAATGATGGGTAAGAGCTTGTTTGGCAGAGCAACCTAAGACAGGCACAGTACAGTTTCTGAGCCCTTCTGAGGCAGGGTCAACAAAGCCTGAACAAATAACTCTGGCTCCCACTGAGCACCCATGCAATAAATAAAAAGGGTGACTATGTAGGAAGTTAAGGCCCATCAGGCTGAGAAATGAGCCTACCTGGAGCATGCCTGGTGTTGTCAGAAGTCCTGATCATGCCTAGCCAATGAGGGCAGACCATGAGATGTCAAAATATCAGAACACCTGGGTGCTGTGAAGGTATATAAGGTTCTCTCTGTTACTAAATAAATGAGTCTTCTCCTTTCCTTTCACCTGACTCCTGATGTCTATGCCACTGACACCATGCCTAGTTACCCCCTTCCCCGAGGAAGCCATCAGGACCCAGCAGCATGAAAGCACAACTACATGTTAGTTTTCAAATGTCCCTTGTAGCCATGCTCATTTATTCACTATTGTAGGAATATAGTAGATACTACTTTATTCAGAGCACTGCCATAAGTCATTTACCTAGAATTTTCCTTTAAATCTTATGTTTGCATTAATTTGGGGGTCTTGTGTTAAAAAGGGTGGGTCCAGTTTATTGTTACACAGAAACCTAGTTTCCAGCACCGTAATCCTGAAGAGATTACTTTCTGAATTGACTTGTGTAGATAGGTTTATCTCAGGGATCTATCCTGTTCTCATGGTCTATAGTTATGATCTTCGTCCTGCTGAGTTTTATGTTAACTGCTATAATCTTCTATTTCAGGACCCGAATACAATGTTTCACAAGATTGATGGGATTATTCAGGTACTTTGTGTCTCCATATGGATTTTGGTGCTGCTGGTGCTGTTCTTTTAAATGCTACTGATAGTATGATAGGAAATGAAGAATGTGGAGATTATGTAGATCTATGGATATTTAACAATGTTAACTCTAATCCATGAACACAGAGTCCCTTTCTGTTTATGCCGATTAATTTTTCCACCGAGTGATTTAGCTCTTTTAAAAGATAGCTTTCTAATGACTTATCTGTAAATTTTTTCTTTGAAATTTTCATTTAACTAAATGTAGATTTAGTTCAGGGTAGGCAACTTTGCTTGCACAATCAAGGCCCTGAAATAAATATTCACTCTGAAGAGGGAAATTAAAATAAATTTTTCATATACCTATTCAGATTTTCTTTGCAAGGATCATTTTATTTTATCTTAAATAGCAGAAAGCTCAATATAGGTCTACAAAATAGGACCAACTAGAAAAGAGCTGTCTATTATACAGACTGTAATATCAATAGCCTAATAGAGCTATTAAAGTATGCAACAGCAGAACATGATGATACAGCTGTCTAGCATACAGTATGTAACATAGAGTACACAACATCCATAGCCTGATAGTTGTGCTGTCTAACATGCAGTATGCAATATTCACAGCCCGAAGATAGAGCTAACATACAGTATACAACATTCACAGCCCGAAGATAGAGCTAACATACAGTATACAACATTCACAGTCTTACTGGTGAATACTACGTCTCAAATTCTTTCCAGAGTTCCTATTTCTGCCTGAAATTCCTGCCTATCCTCTCCTGCCTAGATATTGATCATTCAGCTTTTTATTAAACAAATCAGAAGGTGAAGTAAAACTGGGATCCTTCACAGTGTGATGAAATAGCCTGCAACAGTGTAGTTTTATTTACTTTTCTGGTCAATGTGCGAATAGAATAGAATAAGGCATAAACAGAGAATATGCAGGCTTGTTTGCATTTAATGTTCATGCAATTTCACGTCTTTCAGAGAGAAAACTGGAAAAGCATCCCCATTTCATCATTGCTTTCAAAATGAGAAACTGCTTTATTTTGAACTTATGCAATAAAATTTAACAAAAATAGATGTTCTGTAAGAGTTTATGGAAATCAATAGAAATATTAAACCACAGGGGAAATCTTAATAAGTTCTCAAAACCAGATGACAATGAATTTCTTTCATAAAACTTCTAACATAATCTCAGAATTAAATCCTACTGTGCACACTTGCCCATGAAGTTGCAATTTTCATGTAAATCATGACAATTAATAGGATAACAATTCTCTTCTAGCACAGTGTAGGCAAATTGTAGATCTACCAAAATTTTAGTCAGCCAAAGAAAAGCTGGAAACCCTATTTGTAATCAGCACAAACATTTATAAAGTGAAATGTGCACGTGTGTGTTCTTCTCCTCTGATACAAGAAAGAAGGCTCAATGATTGAAAACACTTGCTGCTTTTGAGTTTCCAAGTTCCATTACCAGGATCCACATGACAGCTTACTACATCTACAACTTCAATTCTAGGGAATATTGTGTCCTCCCCTTGCTACCACATATAACACGTATATTCTTATAGGCAAAATTCTCATACACATAGAATAAAAATACATTTTAAAATAGTAAGCTGGTGGTGATCACACTAAAGAAGCAAAAACAATTTTTAGGAAATTAATTTACATCAACAACAAAAACAATAGAAAACATTCTGACACAAGTTTTCCACTATGTCCAAAGTAATATTATATTCATGAAATTTGAACAACAATTTAAAAACAAACAAGTCAGGTTTTATTAATTTGATACCAAGATAATCTTTTAAAATTCTGAAAAATGTCCATTAGGGCTACAACAGTGTTTCTCAACTTTCCTAATGCTGTGATCTTTTAATACAGTTCCTCCAACCATAAAATTATTTTTTGTTGCTACCTCATAACTGTAATTTTACTATTGTTACAAATTCTAATACACTTAGAGACAAGGGTTTGCTAGTGGAGGTCGCAACTGCTGGTAAGCCCATGGCACAGATTTTACTAGTTTAATTTTGTACTTTAATTAAGAGAAGGTTCATTTCTTCCTTTCTAATATTTTCTTTTATTTTACTCACCAGCCAGTTTTTCTCCCTCCCCCTGACCTCTTATCTACACTCTACCCATTTCTCTTCCTCCATTCTGAAAGGGGTAGGCCTCACATGGGAGTAAACAAAGCATGGCATTTCAAGTGAGGCCAAGACCAAACTCCTACCCTTGCATTAAGGTTGGGTGAGGCACTCCAGCATGGGGAGTAGGTTTTCAAAAGCCAATTCAAGCATCAGGAACAGGTCCTGATTCCTCTGCTTGGGGACCTACAATAAAACCAAGCTACACAAGTCTTACCCACATGCAGAGGGCCTAGGTCAGTCCAATGAAGGCTCTGTAGCTCTTGATCTGGAGTCTGTGAACATCCCCTAGCTCAGATAAGCTGTCCGTGAGTGAGTATTCACTAGCTCAGGTCAACTGTCCCTGTGGCTTACCCCATCATGATCTTGACGCTCAGTGGCTCACACAGTACCTCCTCCCTCTCTTCAAATGGATTCCTGAGGCGTGATCCAGTACTTGGCTGTGAATCTCTACACTGGCCTCCATCACTTACTAGATGAAAGCTCTCTGATGATAATTAGGGTAGTAATCAATGTGATTACACGTGAAAGACAGTTCAGGAACCCATCCCACTATTGCTAGGAGTCTTATCTGGAGTCATCCTTGTGGATTCCTGGGCGTTTCCCTGGCACCAGATTTCTCCCTAGCTCCCAAATGCGACCCCACCAAGATATTTCTTTCATTACTCTCCCCTTTCATCCTGCCCCAAGCCACCCAACCTTAATCCTCATGTTCCCATCTGCCCAAACCCTCCCCTCTTCTCTACCCTCAGTTTATCCAGGAGAACTCATCGATTTCCCCTTGCCATGGTAGTCCATGCCTTCCTCTTTGGGTTCTCCTCAATACGTAGCTTCTCTAACGTTGTTTACTTTAGCCTGCTTTTCATGTACTTTATAGCTAATATTCATTTATGAGTTAGTACATATCATGTGTATCTTCTGGGTCTGGGTTACAAAATTCAGGATTATTTTTTCTAGTTCCATTCATTTGCCTTCAAATTTAATGATGTCATTGTTTTTAACAGCTGAGTAATATTCCATTGTGCAAATATGCCACATTTTCTTTGTCCATTATTCAGTTGAGGGACATCTAGGTTGTTTCTGGGTTCTGGCTATTATAAACAACACTTCAGTGAACATGATTGAGCAAGTGTCCTTGTGGTATGATTGAGTATCCTTTGGGTACATGTAAAGATTGATATATCTAAGTATTGAGGTAGATTGATTGCCAATTTTCTGAGAAACTGCCATGCTGATTTCCAAAATGACTGTTCAAGTTTTCACAGCACATTGGCACAGAAACAATTTCCTGATTATAACATCAGCAGCACAGACACTGAGATCTACAATTGATAAATGGCACCTCCTGAAACTGAAAAGTTTCTGTAAGGCAAGGACATTGTAAATAAGACAAAACAGCAGCCTACAAAATGGGAAAATATCTTCATAAACTCTACTTCTTATATCCAAAATCTTATCTTTGTATAAAGAATGACTTCTTTACATATAGAAGTCAAGAAACTAGACATCAAAGTACCAAATGGGGTTCAGATTTAAAAAGATAATACTCAAGAGAAGAATCTCAAATGGCTGAGATACACTTAAAAGAATTTTTCAACATCATTAGCCAACAGAGAAATGCACATCAAAATGACTCTGAGACATCGTTGTACACCTTTCATAATGGCTAAGATCAAAATTGCTAATGAGAGTCTATGTTGGAGAGAATGTAGATTAAGGGGAACATTTCTCCACTGATAGTGGGTGTGCAAACTTGTAAGACCTTTACAACTCTCCACTAGTCTACTAAGATTTAATTATCAGAGCTTTTTATAACATATTTAATCAAATTTTTCCTATCCCAAAGTAAATGTATTTTCTAGATTGTTGGGTATTTTAACATTCATATTCAGAAGTATAACTTAATTTTAGTTATGAGTTATAGGTAATGTTTTTCTTTTTAGTTTTTCAATACAGTGTTTCTCTGGGTAACAGTTCTGGCTGCCCTGGAACTCACTTTGTAGACCTGGAGGACTTTGAACTCATTGAGATCTGTCTGCTTCTACCTCCCAAATGCTGGGATTATAGGCCTGTGTCACCATGAACCAGCCTTTAAATTTTTCATGAGAATATCAGAGTTTTCAACATCCATTCTCCTGTCATGGCTGGACTTCAGAGATGTTTGTTGTATATAAGGCTATTCAAGTATAATTTTTATTCTAGGAGTTTACTTGGATATTTAGTGTAATTACTTTTCCTTGTAATTTTTCACTCACTGTTTAATCTGTGACAGAATACGTTTTCCAACTCTTCTCCATAGTGACCTTGGTTAGTTTAGGTTGTTACAAATACTTTAAAGTAATAGTTTTTGTATTCTGCAAATGGCTCCAACAGCATCCAAGTGGATCCCACTTAATATTTTTATTAATTGTTCTGTTGCTACTATTGTCAGGATGGAATAATTTAAGAGTACAAACCAAGTTTTAGCTTATTTTACAACAACATATATCAGATAAACTTTCTCCCAGTCTTGATGTCTCCTTGTATCTATGGCTTCAGAAGTTGTTAAAATCTTCGGTAGCATTTTTCTCAATAGTTTTAATTAATTAAAAATATAAAGATTTGTATCTAGATATAATCTACTTAACTATGAAGATATTTATGTCAAAATGATGTATGTAATGCAATGAAAACTTTTATGACTGGTGTCTTTTTTAACATAAATTATACATATTCATATTTTAGTCAATGGGTCTGTATTTGAGTCTACACCTTTTCTTCTACTGGGCCTAAGGAACAAGTCATCACAAACCTTTATTGCTTACCCCAGAAAGACAGGTTTAGCTTTAGTCCAGAATGAGGCTGAATTATTTGCTTTTAGAGAAGGGAAAGTTGTTTGGGAGCTCATCTGCCCTTTGGAGTAACATTTGGATGGCTTTTGTTTATCATTCTTGAACTCTGTATTCCATGAATTGATATCACTACCTATTGTCTTCTCTGTTCAGATGTGAAAATATCCTTAATTGTTGGCTTCTTTTTTTGAAGTTCTTTTAGTTGATTGTTTATTCTGGAGAGAACAACATATCTGCCTCCCCTTTACCAAGAATGTTGTTGATGAGTCTGTTATTATCTTCTTTCATTCTGTCAGGCTGTGTAGACTTACATTCTGTTATCTTTAGTTGGGACACATGTGCACTGGGTTTCAGTGGCTTGGAAGAGGAAAGGAAAATTCATGCATGTGCCCTGTTTCCTGGTGCTCTTCCTTTGCTCTCCCTGCCAGCTTTGGACACTCCATTTCCCTAGGAGTTTAAATTCTTCACAATTGGCATTTGTGTTGAATAGTTTATGCCAACATGACATAAAATAGAGGCATTTGAGAGGAAAGAACCCCAATTAAGACAATGTTTCCATAAAATTGACTTGTAGACAGACCTGTAAGGAATTTTTCTTTTCCAAGGCAGGGTTTCTTTGGTAACAGCACTTTCTCTCTGGTAACTTGTTTTGTAGACCAGGCTGGCTTTGAACTCAAAGGGATCTTCTGTGCCTCTGCCTCATAATTCTAGGATTAAAGATATGTAGCACTGCTACTACCACCCAGTTACCAATGGTATTTTCTTAGTTAGTGATTAATGGGGCCCATTGTGAGTGGAGTCAAACCTGGACTGATGATTCTGGGTTCTATAAGAAAGCAGGGTACTCAAGCCATGAGGAGCAAATATGTTGCACTCTTCCAAAGCCTCTGCATCAGCTTCTGACTAATTCCAGGTTTCCAGGTTTCTACCATGTTTGAGTTCCTAGTCTGACTTCATTTGAAGATTTAGAGTGAAAGGGAAGTGGAAGCTAAATAAACCTTTTCCTCTTTCAGTTGTTTTGATTATGGTATATATGATAGCACTAGTAACCTTCACTAGGACAGTATTGCTCTTTCATTTCTTTTGTAATTAATTACTGTGGCTTACTGTTCTTCATGAGCCAAGTCCTGTTATTAAAAAATTTAATATATTTTAACTTATCTTCTTTAAAATATTTTCTCTTTTGTGCTGTGGGAGTTCCTTCTGCTTCTTCAGCCAATAGCCTTTGAGATACCAGCCCACTGGGGTGTGGTCTCTTTCTCTTTAAAAAACAACACCAGCCCTACTCTGGCTCTCTTGCTCCAGACTCTGGTTCCAGCAACTAGACTTCTTTTCTAGCTGTCATGTAGGACAGTGTTCTGTAAATTTTTCCCCTCAAATAAAGAACCATTTTAATAATAATTCCAAACTGGTGTGGGATTCTTTCGCACTTTAATTTTGCAAGGTTCTTTAATATTTTTGGAGAAAATTATATAGTTAATGTTCTAAATTTTGAGGTTATCACATTTTTACCAAAAATACTAAATTTTATTGTTACAATGAAAAATATTCAGGAAGGTATTTTGTAGTTTTGAGGTGTGTTTAAATCTCATACAACTTTCATGTACTGGAAATCATATTATTTAAAACAGGCTATGCTATACTTCCTTTAAACTTTTCAGCAATTCTCATTTTTGGATTTCACAAAAGCAGGCAAGAAGACAGGTTAAACTTAATGGCTTGGGGCTGCTGAGCATTGCCCTCTGATACTAGTGATATAGTAATTCACTTTCAATAGTTTCTAAGATTTATCTCTGGTTAGATCTGATGAACTGTAGCACAATTTTAAACATCTCTTGAAAGCCCTTTATCTTAGATAATAATAATATCCAAAATAGACACATTTGAGGATTAAATGAATTAATCAAATAAAATGTTTACCTAACATACCTCATAATATGCAATCAATAATTCTTAGTCATAATCCTTAATGACATTTTCTTTATTTAATCATTCAGTATGGAAAGTCAAGTTAGCGTACATCAAAATGATTATAATTAATAAAGCAGGGGATCCACAAGTCTAATAGTGGAAGCATCAACATTGAGAACTGGCAAATAAGATTGTAATGGCCACTGATGTTGGCCTTTTATTCAAATTAATCCATCTTTAAATTCCCAGGTACACCATGGTCAAGGGTTTGTTAAAAGAAAAACTTAATTAACACAAAAAGAATTTGGGACATAAAGATTATTTGAAAAATGAGGTATCCATTTTCATATTGTACTTCTATCATGACAGAACAGATATATAATCAAGAAGAGCATGCTGAGAAGGCAGAGGAAGAGAACAAACCATGCTTTGTGATTAAATCAAATATCTTATGGACTGTGCTTCTTTCAAAGTTTCTTTAAAAACATTTATTTAGGGCTTTTGATGCAAGTCCTTTAAATTTGCTTTCCCCATTTTTGTTGTGAGGCTAAATGACTACAAAATGGCTAATTCTAGAGTTAAACTAATTCATAGTTATTGTTGAAATTGCTTGTTGGTTTTTATATTTTTGTTTGTACTAGATATCTTGTGTTTTCACTATGTCAACAAAATATTACTGAGGTCACATAATATGTATGTATTTCTATTTTATTTTAAATTACACTATTAAAACTTTATCTGGGAAATATGTGCATTCAGTCATGAAAAAATTTCAATATTCAAAGAATATTAAGCATAGTTTCAGAGATTTTGTATGTTAATGCTTTTAATTTACCGTTATAGAATGGTATGAGTATGTCCCAAGTCCACACATGGACAAATTATCCAAGTTTTATGAACCCTGGTTCTCATTCCACAGAAGTATACCTGTATTAATCTCTCAATGTTAAAATCTCTCAGTACATCAGTATTAAATGCCCAAGCAGATGCTGTCCCTTTATTCCTGTACTACAGACAGAGGAAAACATGCTGAGTCAGTAAAATGAACCTATAAAGAGTGTTTTTAAGAACATTTGAAGCTAGCTTCCTAATATTCAGAACAGATCTATTTCATACATTGCCTGCCCTGGGAGAGTAACTGATTCTTCTCTTAAAATAAGCTGAAAATTGGTTATTCAGCAACCTGATGGTGTCGGTCACTGAAATAAAATCCTACCTTCAGCCAAATATCACAATAACTTTCAGGGCTTTCTTTAAACTAAAATAATAATGATGGAGAGCAAATGTTTGAGAGTATGGCAGATTTCATATTTTTCCTCAATTAGTATTTGTTTACTTTTATATAAATTACTTGATTGGATAAATATATTTTTAACATATCTTACTGGTTATTTGGAAAATTTATATAATGAACCCCAGTCACCCTTACTTTCCAGTCCTGCCATGTTATCTCTTCCCTACTCCTGTGGCTTCCCCCTCAAGAAAAGATTATGAATAATACAAATTGGAATTGTTTTTTAATCACTGGAGCATGGTCAAACTCCCAACCCCTTAATGAAAAGTGAGTCCTTTTCCCACTCCTACACCCATGGGCAGACATCTCCTATAGAGAGCTACACTTCAACGTGGTTATCATGATATTTAAGAATTCTCTTCAATGTCTTCCTGGCTAGGTTGTTAATTTCAGTGGGTCAAGTTTGGAGTTGTCACAGCAGTCTTTTATGTTCCTTTCTCTCAACTGTGAGTCTGAAGTCATCAACACCACTACAAAAGAAGCTTTATTGTCCTTTATAGTTAGCAGGAACTTGGATCATGGACTTCTGTGACCTTTCTGGAGATAGTCCAGATTATGGGCATCTACCTGTCCTCTAGCACCATCTATGACACAGACCTCAGCATGGTCTCCAGTGGCAGTATGAACCTTGTACACCAATATAGTTCCCAGTCCCAGACATGACCCATGGTGGCAGCATAGATTATGAACATCAACAGCTAAATATACTTTTAAGCATTGTATTCCAAAGAAAGCAAATCATTAAATGTGGCTCTTGGTCTAAATTCTTTTCAGAGTTTTTGTTGCCTTGGTGTAGTGATACTTTGATTGTGATCTAACAAATAAAGTTTGCATGAAGATCAAAGTGCAATGCTAAGCCACTAGTTAGCAATAGAGACAGGGCAGTGATGGCACACACCTTTAATCCCAGCACTCAGGAGACATGGAAAGATGCATCTCTTTGAGTTCAAGGACACCCTAGGCTACACTAGATTGTTATAGTCTCAAAGAGAAACAGCCAGTCAGTGATGGCTCACATTTTAATCCTAGTACTTGGGAGTCACATGCCTTTAATCCCAGCACTAGGGAGTTGCAGGCAGGAGTGTTATGGCTGGGCAGAGAGAAGAATATATGGTGAGAGGAAACAGATGCAGTTTGAAAATACAAACTGGGGATGCATTCTGAAGATTTTTAGGATAGGATTTCTCCTTCAGTCTAAGGGTTTGGTAGAGGTAACAGGTCTCTCTCGTGACTTGCTTCACTGCTTCTCTTATCTTTCAACTTTCATTCCCTAATATCTGGCTCTGGGGTTTTATGATTAAGAACAATTACAGTTCATGCTACACTCTATTTCTGATCACAGTGGGGAGCAGTTGATATCTCCTGCCCACAACAGGGCTTTCGGTAAGGAATTGGGAAGCCCTGAACATTTCCCACAGAGTATCAGGTATCTTGCACTGCCTGGAGACAAATTTCTTGAGAATGTCTTTCTTCAAAGATGAATTACAAAATTAATACTGTTTTGATTTCTTTCCAAAGTTCCTTTTTCTTGTGTTACTTTTAACAAAAAAGTTTCTTGGAAAATAAACCTCTGCTTCATTAGCAAAATTCTGTCCAGTGTGTGGATTAAAAAGAGCCTAGACTTTTAGGAAATGCCTTCACTCTTTATTGGATGAGAAGAAATAAGGACAGATATCTGTAGCCCCAGTGCCTTGTGCATGTTTGCACAGGTCTCCATTAACAAAAGTATTTTCCTGTCTTTCTTTTGTTTAACACTCAAGAGGTGGTGGGAATTAGGAGAATGGAGCCAACAAATGAGGCAAACTAAAGCCTCACGCAATAGCTAACTTTATTCAGAGCATCAGAAAATTTATAATCAGAGGAGTCACATGAATGAAGTGTAAAATCACAAGAACAAGCTGCATATGACAAAAAAACATGTTTTCCAGGCAGGCATATAAACATATAACAAGAGACAGTTCCACTAAGTAATGTGAAGTAATCTCACTCCTACCTGCTGTACCTGTAGAAGCATGAAAACATACTCTGAAATCAATCCTGTGTTGTTGAAGACTGAAGTCACAAGACTCTTGTCATATTTCCTTGGAGTTTTCTCACAAGCACTCAGAATTTTCCTCACAGGACTCCTCCATTATTGGACTATGTAAGGACAACCTTCTTTTTTCATGTTTTTCTTTTTCTTTCTACTTTTAAAATAAATATACTGATAAGAAAGTAAAATAAAAATCATAACAGAAGACTAGAACTTTCCTGCTTTCCCTCAGATATTAGCATGGTTAATAATATCTCAGTGTTCACCCAAAGGTGCATTGCCACCCGGTCTTACTACAAAACCTAATGTGCGCACTGCCTCCAAACCATGTCTCCAATGGTATCACATAAAGTGTGCCAGCAACCATGTGACTGATGGCAGCAGGGAGGATTTCCACCATGGTAGGCAGCAGATCCTAACAATGGAAACTCATTCTTTCTCTGATGGAGGAGGTGAACCAGCACACTGTGGTAATCACACTTGATTTTTTGTTTGCATCATACACATGTGCTTGTACGTAAACAAAATGATCTTGTAGCACGTATGTTCTCACACAGCTTACTATTTATATCAGTAATACCCCTCGTCCCTTAAAAGCTTTCATTTTATCATTCACATTCAAAATGTTTTATTGATACACAATTGCTTTTTTCTATATTGAATTTTTTTCTAATATCATGTAAGGTCTGATGGCCTTTTAAGTTTTCCTCAAAAATTTTTTACTTATGATCTTAAAATGATTAATTCCCCAACTCAGCCAGCTTCATTTGAGAAAATTGGAAACAAAGGCTTATTTCCTGTTAAAAAAAAATAGCCGTCAGCAATCAGAGTGTATTTCATCCAATCCCCAAAAGGTTTGCTTTTATTGTTCTCTTCCAGATATGCTGTAATCCTGGTGTGTATTAAATAATGCTTCTTTTGTGTGATGGATAGCACAAAGGAGGGATTTGTGTTCATATGCCATGGAGTTAGACTATAGCTCTTCCACTTATTCACCTTGTGACTTTCAGGTAAAGAGTTCTTCTTAAACTATATTTTTTTATTCCTCTTAAGCTATAATACACTATTCATTAAGTGTAAATGACTAGCAGCATTGTTGGAAAATGAACGCTTCCCTTCTAGTGTTTTGCTATATCTGTGTCATAGATGATTTCATCTTTCCTTTGTAGTAGCTTGAAAAGTGCTGTGTCATGTTGTCATAGTGATCTCCTCCAAATCAGAATACTAGGGGTGAGGTTCCTCTGACTCAGAAAGCTGAGAAAATATGAAGTCTTGTGAGGCCTCTTCTGAGGTCATAGACAATTGCTGGGAAGAACATATTTTTCAGAATAGCTACCTGTAGAACAATTTCCACAGCATCTATGCAGTGTTGGGCAGTCTGATGATGAGGTTGCCTTTGAGTCACCTATGCTCCAGTAACTAATCCTCCACCCACACTACTGTAAGTAACCCCTTCCAAACATATATAACTTGAACATTTAGACTTGGGTAGAATCATTGCTTTGTTTTGCTGTTGGTACACTGTCTGAAATACATATTTGTTCATATCTCACAACAAAAAGTCATGTGACAACCATATTTAAAACCCAAAGCTCAGTGCTTTCTAAGATATAATAATTTATAACAGCTGTGTGTTTAATAAAGAGATATAGTTACACACATGTATCAGCCATGTTTGTGTATGTTTCTATGTGTGTGTGTATATACATATATATTAGCTTCTAATATAGTAAATAGTACTAACAACTTTATGTATGAATAATGCTAATGTAGGAAAATGAGTTTCATAATTAAAATTTGTCGTTCATATGGTCAATACCATTCATTTATTTATATGGCCTGCTAAAACTATATTAGTATTTGAATAAAATGGGTAACCCAGTATTAATAAACTTTTGGAGAATTTTCTATTCTGCTTTATGCACTGAACAACTTTTTAAAAAATGAAGACCTCTGGGATTGTTTTTAATGAATGAAACAAATGAACAATGACATAGCTCTTAGAAAAGGAGGATTCCTGCAGGCATCCCTGCAGTCTCCAAGGGACTCAGGTTCCCATTTACATCATGAATGGAAATTTAAAATTACAAAAGAGCACTACTAATGAAGGAGATCACCAATTATGGCCCTATGCTGTGTGGACTAAGCATTCAAAATGACATATAAATAAAATTTTCATATGGGCTCAATACTGAAAAATCTTTGATGTTATAATTTAAGTGATTTGTACACCTATTATAAAAATAGCAATTTCATCTATAGTTTATCACCTAATTTGTAAATATTAGTCAGGAACCTACAATTTTCTGAATCTTCACTAAAATATAAAATCGATTTCCAGAAGTTCCCAAAGAGCATTTAGATCTTTACATGAATGTGATTTTCTTCTTACTCTAAAAATTTCAGCTTGATATACTACATTAAGATAGACATTAACAGTTATATAAAATCTAAAATATTTGTTCTTTGAGAAGTCTAATAATTTTAAGGGTAAATTCTGCAATTTATAATTAACATTAACTATGAGAACACAATTAGGGTTTTTTATGGTTGTTTTACTCGAATATTCCATGTTACATACACTAGTTTTAAAGATAATCATGCCAACAGTTCTCATTCATTCATCAATTTGTTCATTCATTCATTCATCATGTTATATTTCTGGGAGGGTAGGTGAGCTTACCATAGCACATGTATGTATTAATAATAGCTTTGAAAAATGAGTCCACTCTTTCTGTTGTAGGTTTTGAGGATTGGGCTAAGATTTTTCAGGCTTGACTGTGACCACTATTACCTCCTGAGCCATTGAACAAATTTTGACTCTCATTTTAAAAACAACTACTGTTTGAGAATTTCATGTATGAATTTTCAATCATATCCATGCTACTCCACCTCTTTTGTTTCCCCTTGATTCCCCTTTTCACCCCTCCCAACTTCACATCCTTCATTTTTCTACCTTATTACTTTTTAGAACTCGTGAAGTCCAGTTAGTGCTGTGCATGTACACGAGTGTGAGGCCATCCTCACACACCAGACCACTAAAGAGTGTGTCTCCCTCCCCAGCAGCCATCCACCATTGGAGGGGCTCATGCCCTCTGCCCCTGTCTGTTGGAATATCTACTGGATTGAACTTGTGCAGGCAGCCATAGCAATGTGAGTCATGAAGACAATAGTCCTTTCCTGTCCAGAAAACATTGTTTTTTCTCAGTGCTTCCCCTTTTCTGTCACATTTCATAAGACTTGGGTGTTTGATTTCTGTGTACTATTTATGATTGAGTATTCCACAGACACATATTTTCTGCACTCCGACTAGCTGTGAGTTTATGTATCAATCAGCTTCTTTGCTAATGGAGAGATGCACTAATCTATGGGTACAAAGACACATGGTCGAAAGCGAGTTTGATATTAAGTCCACTTAGCAAAATAATAGAGGGTTGATCCCTAAGGCCTATTAGCTCCTCAGTACAGGTTCTAGTTCAGATTTACAGTACCAGGTGTGAGTTTCTTCTTGTAGAGTGGGCATTAAATTCAATCAGAAAGTTCTCGATTACCACAGAATATTCATATCACGCCTGTACCCATGGAAACATTGAGCCAGGGTGATCATTATTGTGGCTCATAGAATTCATGTCTGAGTAAGAATATTACTCGCTTTCCATCCTAGCAGCCTAGGCATCTTTTGGTACTATGAAAGTTAACCAGCAGGTAAGTAGCTTCCCAGTGAATACCAGCTTGATGTTTTCATGTCCTATGGTTTCCTGATGTTTTCATGTGTGTGCAATCTTCAGCAATGGGGTCTCCTTATCAGATTTGGGTGGGCAATCAAGACCAGTGGCAATAATATTTATAGTTTGGTGTGTCTCCAGTTATGACTCTGACCACCTGTTTGAGAGAAGATATCCTACAACTAGTATAAGTTTCTTTTTTTTTTTAATTGCCATCCACAATATACTTGTGTCATGGAGTAAGTGCGTAGATATGTGTGTGATATTGCACATTAGCTATTTGTTCTTTTTTAGTCATTGCAAACTAATAAATGGATAGGATTTCTTTGATTGCTGAGTCTTCAAACCAATATGCAACTAATCAAACAAGTAAAAAGTTCAGTCTCATTGGTGTCTGGTGATCATGATAGACAAATTGTAAAATATTAGATTGACTAAAATATTAGATTGATACAGTTGGCTTCTGTCAAGTTTTTGGCGTCCTGGGCATGCTTAATGGAATTATCCCTGATGCGAAACACAATTTTCAAAACGGTTTTGATATAATAATGACTTCTAATAGGAAATAATGTGTTTCTAATAATGTAATCTGTTTAAATGATCTCATTGACCAAGCTTTTAGTGACATTGAGCTTAGTGCAGCATAGTCAAAGGAATGGTAAAATCTCTATCACATGAGTGGCAATGACATCTGTAACCTTTCTGAAATTCCTGGACCATAAGTCTCCTGAGCTCCTGGAGTGTCACAGACAATGTAAGCTAATGATTTTCCATGAAAAGGTCACTGAAAATGGAAAAGCACAGTCCCTGTGCATGGTCTCATGTGAAAGTTATAAACTCTGTGACATTCTTTTTAGGAAAGTAAGTAAGGAAACAAAGAAACATGAGGTCCAATTTATGAAAGGCACATTTTCAAAACAGGCTTTTGCAATTACTTTCTTCTTTCATATCAGGGGCACAGCAAGATAAAAAGAGCTGCACATAAAACCTGTTTCCCTGGATCAGCTATGAATGGTACTTGAACAAAGAATCATCAAATTACAGGTTTTGCTAGGTTTCTATCCATGTGAGTTGTTATCTCCATTCTTTTATCTTTTATTAATTCAAAACAACACTGTAGGTATTCTTTGAGAGCACATGGGGAAAGTACTGATGTAATGTTTCTGCTTTGCATGTGAAGTAATGAAGTCAGGTGAGAGTGACTTTCCTTTACAGAGCCACACTGATTCTTGGCACTGCAAGAACATGCAGATGGCCTGGCAGTGGTGGTGCATGTCTTCAATTCCAGAGCTTGGGAGACAGAAGCAAGTGGATCTCTGTGAGTTTGAGGACAACTTGGTCTACAAATTGAGTTCCAGAATAGCCAGAACTGTTACACAGAGAAACACTCAGAAAGAAGAACATGAAGATGAATTTTCTGAGCTCAATTCCACTGGTAGTTTGACTATGTGATTTTTTTCCATCCAAATAGAAAAGTTATTCCTTAAAATAAATATACCAACACTCAATTTTACAACTTCAACATTTTTTTAAAGATGATGCAGAGAAATATGTAATATCAAACCACAAGAAATGTTGCAACCGATTTAAGACCAGTATTTAATACTATATTTAAACATGCTAAGAGGAAGAATTTTTGGTCAAACTAAAAGAGGTGATATAGAAGGCTCTATTAAAGTGTAAGATTTTAAGATTCATGTCACCTCCTGGTTTCCATTGAATGAGGTCATGGGTAGGTATGATCTTGTGGTTCCTTTCTAATGCTATCCCTCTGGCAAACCACGTTTCATCATTCTTGAGAAACCAAGTATCTCAAAGAAAAATATTTCCACTATATCTGGGAAGCAGTATTATTATTGTATATTTTTCAGAGGTTATGTATTAGCTTCATAAAAAATAAACTCCTATTTTATATAATTCTGTTAAGTTACACTGAAAGAAACCATAAGACATGTAGGCAAACAATGGCATTTATTTCAGCAAGAATTATATCATTTACAAGTTAATTAAACTGTCTATGTAAATCTTCAAAAATATCTAATTATGCTTTTGGCAAATCATTCAAAAGTAGAATATGTAAATTAATTATTTGATTGTTTCTGTGAAATCCTAAATTATTCATAGAATTATTTATATGTTTAATTTTCCACCATATTTAGCCTGAATCTAATTCTCTTTTTGAAATCAAGAAAATGTTTATAAAGGTTACTCTATCTGAGGCATTATTCTTTTTAGAGAATTTGGGCTATTGAAATTCCAAATTTACCTCAATTTGTTTATATTATACACATACAAACTGAGGCCCTATAGACTAAACATTTTATATTATAATTGAGCAGTATAGAAACTGTGAGTTGGAGAAATAGAAATATTTTTTTAAAAGAACCATTATGAGATAGAACCTGAGACCCACATTCACATCAGAACAAGGGACTGAGCTACCAAGGTCCAGTGGAAGAGCAGAAGGAGGGAGAAGAGGAGCAAGGAAGTCAGGAACATGAGGGACTAGCCCACCAACAGAGACAGTGTGCTTGATGTATTGGGAGCTCATCAAATCCACCTGGACCAAGACTGAATGAGCATATGTCCTAACTGGACTCTCTGAATGTGACTGCCAATGGGGACTGACTGAGAAGCCAATAATAATGGCACTGGGACCTATCTCTTCTGCATGTATTGGCTTTTTGGGAACTTATTCTATATGGATGCACATCTTCTTAGACCTAGATGGAGGGGGGAGGGCCATAGGGCAGGGTATCCTGCCCCATCTTAAGGAAGCAGGGGGAGGGTGGTGGGGTAGTGGGGGAGCGGGAGGGCCGGGAACAAGGGGAGTAAATGTAAATTTTTCTTTTAACAATAAAAAAAGAACCATTATTATGTATCAGAAATTTCTGGGAAAACTATAAAGGGAAAAATAAAAAAAATTCAGTTTGACTCAGCATCAAACCAAATTGTGATGTTCTGCACAGGTAATCCACTCAGAAAATCTCAGAGACACAATGAAATCTCACTCATACAAATAGTCAAGCAGACTAGAGAAGCACATTTCTATACATAAATAGCAACAATTCCTCAGGAACAAGGCTTGGTAACATAATTTTTCTGCATCCTTATTTCATTTGGTAATTACATAGTGACATGTTTATTTCTTTTATCCAAATAAAAAATGACTTTCCTAAATTTGTCAGAGGACACAGGTTTCAAATTTGAATCCCATTGCTGAAGTTCTCCCTGCTTCTGACACCCAGGAATGCTCTATTCCTGCATCATTATATTTCAAAGAAATTATTTGTGGGTTCCTTACAAAATTATTTCTGAGTCATAATGCTGACTGGAGGAAGGTTAACATATATATGCATAATATATTATATATAGCAGCTTTTGAAGTGGCAGAGAAAGAATATACCACACATTTTAATATTTCTAAATTAAATGCATTCTGAAATGAGATAACGGGGAACCTCAGCTCTTTCCCTGGAAGACCTAAGATTCATTTCCACTCTTTAATTTGTACTTTTCACTGCAGGAGGATGATTATTGTGGATGCTATTACTAGGCTTCACTGAGTTACACAATCCTGACCTTAGTCTAAAGCAAACTGGATTTACCTCTAGAATAATTCACTTAATGTAATCCAGTTGTGATGCTTTATGTTCTCCCCCTTTGCACACTTCATTTATGATCCATTTTTATCACTATACATTTCCTCCCTTGTTTCATGAAGACACTAGTGTCTCCATGAGTCTGATAGATTTATAATCTGTATCTCTCTCCTTGTAAGGAGGGAAAGTCCAACTACTAACCACCTGGTATAAGAAATCTTCCTATATTCAAGGGAGCATAATTAATGAATATTGTAAAACAGATAAGGCAATGATTGCAACTCTACTAGTAACATAAAAGGCTTTGTGATTACAAATCCACACCTTACTAACACACTATGAGGGTATTTTTCCTTTATAGTTCAAATGTAACTAGGAGTTTTTTGAAGGAATTTTGTGGTTCTTTTCTCATTTTTAAAAACAACATTAAAACTAGACCTATAATGAAACATTCTGGTAAAATTCAAAGAAAAAGCCAGACTTCTGTTTGCAGATCATTAAATTTACTACTAATAAAACATAATGGAAGGTTAAATAGGGAGATTAATTTTTCATTGGTAATTATTATAAATTTATAATTGCATTTCTGGGAGACAAAATTATGTACATTTAATGCAGAGACTAGTATCTGGTAAGTGCTAAGAATAAGCAGCTGTGAGTACTCAACTGTAGATGGGCCAGCTGTGTCACCCCTCCATGGTCTAGATTAGACTTTAAAACCTTGTAATTATATATTTTAGAGATCAGACCTTTGTCTGATGTGGGGTTGGTGAAGATCTTCTCCCATTCAGTAGGCTGCCTATTTGTCTTAATGACCATGTCCTTTGCTTTACAGAAGCTTCTCAGTTTCAGGAGGTCCCAATTATTCATGTCATGTAACCACTGGGTTTATATGTAGGCAGTAGTCTCCTGTGCCCATGTATTGTAGGCCACTTCCCACTTTCTCTGCTATCAGGTTCAGTGTGATTGTATTTATATTGAGGTCTTTAATCCATGTGGATTTGAGTTTTATGCATAATGATAGATATGGATCTATTTTCATTCTTCTACAGGTTGACATCCAGTCATGCCAGCACCATTTGTTAAAGATGCTTTCTTCCATTGTATAGTTTCAGTTTCTTTGTCAAAAATCAGGTTTGTGGATTAATAT
>JAQHUG010000106.1:2491114-2509469 GCA_028555095.1 Dicrostonyx torquatus | reverse complement strand
CCCTGAGTGTAGTATCATTTGCATAATTTTCTCCCTTGCCAATACCAGTAACAATTAACAACCTCCAAAATGATGAAAAGCATCCATAACTGACAAAATTACCAAATTCCACTCTCCCCAACTCTAAGGAATTTGGGCACCATCCCCAAAATTACTTCCTGTTGTCTAGGGGTGAAGATACCCTGAAGAAACTGAAATGTTGGCCAAAGGCACGATTGTGTTCCAATTAGAATTATTGTTGGGCCCAATCATCCTTCTGGAGACTTTAGAAATCACTATTAGGAATATTTACTATTTTCTGTAGAAAACCTAAGCATTATTAATACCAAGATGGAAAGTTTAAATCTTTAATAAATTTGAGGGGAAAGAGATTTGTGACAACAGTAGTCCATAGATTGTGATTCTTGTCCGTCTCATACCAGGTGGCTCTCTGATTTTTCTTTTAACAACATGCTTAGGTTTAGAGAAGGAGAGAGCCACACTCTTACTCCAAAGCCAACATTGTTTTATGACTGAATCAGCATACTTTTTAAAGGTTAAGATATTTTTACCTTGTAGTAAGTAGTTATACCATAATGCCAGATTGTTTCTTGTCTTGATAATTTTTGTCTGGACAGTTCTCCCCTTTTTTTTTAGATGACTATCTGTCCAAAGGACCTTGACATTTTCAAGATAGTTGCTTTTTATAGGATGTTGATTTTTATTATGTTACTCCTATTTGTCCTTGAACACAGAGAAGTTTCAATCTTCTAGTTCCTTCTTCAATTTATTACTTCAATGACCTGAAATTTTTATCATACAAGTCTTTGTCTTGCTTGGTTAGACTTACTCCAAGATATTTTATATTATTTGAAGCCTTTGTGCAAAGTGTTTTTTCTCTAATTTTCTTCTCAGTCAATTTGTCATTTATATATATAGATGGTCTACTAATTTTCATGAATTAATCTTGTATCCAGTTACTTTGCTGAAAGTGTTTATTAGCTGTAGGAATTTTCTAGTGATATTTTTGTGTGTCATTTATGTATGCTATCATATCTGCAAATAAAGATACTTTGACCTCTTCATTAGGAATTTGCAACTCTTTGGTTTCCTTCAGTTGCTTTGTTACTCTGAGTAAGATGTCAAGTATTGTATTAGATAGGTTTGGATAGCGTATAAAACTTTTTATTTTTCCTGATTTTAGTGAATTGCTTTGTGTTTCTCTCCAGTTAAGTTGAGGATGGAAATGTGCTTTCTGTGAACCGACTTTATTATGCTGAATTATAATAATATACTGTAATAATAATGAAACATATAATAATAATAATAGTCACTGTATTTCTAATCTTTCTGGTACTTTTGTCAGGAGGGTATGCTGGATCATGTCAAAGGCCTTTTCTTCATCTAATTAGATGACCATGTGAATTTTATCATTCAGTTTGTTTATATAATGACTTAACATATCTATTTTCATATGTTGAACCAACCCTGTTTCTCTGAAATGAATCCTACTAGATTATGGTAGGTGATTTTATTGATGTCTTTTTTATTCAATTAGAAAGCATTTTACTGAATTTTTGCATCTATGTTCATAACAGAAATTGGTGTTTAATTCTTTTTGTTGGGTCTTTATGTGAGTTCAGTATCAGAATAACTGTGACCTCATAAAAATGAACTGGACAAACTTGCATCTGTTTCTATTTCATGGAATAATTTGAAGAGTATTGGCATTAACCCATCTTTCAAAGTCTGGCAATTTTTTTTTCTGTAAAACCACCTGGCTATGGGTTTTTTCTCTTTCTTTTTTGCTTGTGATTGTTTTATTGACTGGTTCTTTTTCAATAGAGGCTATAGGTTTTTACAAATTGCTACCCAATCTTTATTTAACTTTGATAATTAGTGGGTATAGATAAAATTACCCATTTCCTTTCTAATTTTCCATTTTCATGGAGTAGAGGTTTTTAAAGTATGTCTGTAAAAGTCTCTGGTGTCTGATTTTGTTTGTGTGGGTTGAGTGTGACTTCTTTTTGTTCTTATTGCTCTCAGGTGTGCTATTTGTTTGGTAGAGTGAGATCCTTATCTTTTTTTATGGGAGGGACTAAATCCTATATGCTTGCCTCTTAGAATCACCTTTCATTGTGTCCCATAAGTTTGGTTGTGTTGTGTTTTCATTTCATTTAATTCCAGAAAACTTTAAGTTCTGATCTATTTTTTCATTCAGTAAAGTTATTCTGTTTGCACAGGTTTGTCAGCTCTCTATTGTTGTTTATATACAGCTTTAATCTATGGTGGTCAGAAGGGCTAAGAAGGTATATTCTGTTGTGTTTGGGTGAAATGTTCTATAAATATCTGTTCATACATTTAGTGTATAAGATCATTTATCTCAAGCATAAGTCTGTTTAGTGTTTGTCTGGATGAATTGGCCATTACCAAGAGTGGGTTATTAAAGTTCTTCAATATCAGTGTGTGAGAATAAATATATGATTTAAGTTGTAATAGTGTTCCTTTCACAAATATGTGTGTCCATGTGTTTGTGGCATAGATGTTAAGAATTACAGTGTCCCTTAAACAGACTTTTTCCTTTGATGAATATATAGTATCATTCCCTGATTAGTTTTGGCTTGACATCTATTTTGTTTGCTATTAAAATGGTTACAATGGTTTGCCTCTTAGATCCATTTGCTTGGACTATTTTTTCCTATCCTTTTACTCTAAGATGATGCCTATCCTTGATGTTTAGGTGTATTTTTAGAATGAAGCAAAAAAGAATGGTTTTGTATGTGTTAGTGTTTATCTTTATTTTTTGAGAATTGATATCGCTGATGTTTAGAGATACCAATGACCAGTAATTGTGGATTCCTGTTATTTTGTTGTTGTTGGTGGTGGTGATGTGTTGGTGTTTACTCTTCTTTAATGGTTTTATTGGTCTGGAATTATTTACACTCTTGTTTTCTTGAAGGTAGCTGACACTGTGAGGTTCAAGTTTTCCTTCTAGAACCTTCTCTAGGGTTCAGTTTGTAGAGATATATTTCTTAAATTTGTTTATATCAGGAGTATCTTATTTTCTCCATCTATGTTGATTAAAAGTTTTTCTGGGCTAGAATGTGTGATCTCTTATAGTCTACAGCACATCATCCAGAATCTTTTCACAAGAAATTAGAGTCTCCATGGAAATATCAGGTATAATTGTACTAGGTCTGACTTTATAGGTTAATTGGCCTTTTCCCCTTGCAGGTTTTAATATTCTTTCTTTAGTCCATGTGTTTTGACTTTCTTTTCTGGTTCAGTGCACTTGATGTTGTGCATGCTTCTTGTATTTGTACAACTAGCATCTACCCCAGGTTAGGGAAATTTTCTTCTCTGACTTTGAAATATTTCCTGTTACTTTTGACTTGGGATGCTTCTCTTTGCTATATTTCTATAAAATGCTTAAATTTTTGGGGGCTTTTCTTAGTGTCCCAGATTTCCTGTATGTTCTGTCAGGAAATTTTGGGTTTTGTGTTTGTTTTTATATTTAACATTTTTTTCTTTGACTACTATATCTATTTATTCTATTATATCTTCAATGCGTGAGGTCAACTCTTCCACATTTTTTATTCTATTGTTAAGAATTCTTTGTAGATACAGTTCTCTTTTCTAAGATATTCATGTCCATATTTCCCTCACTTTGATTTTTCCTTGTTGATTCTATTTTCACTTTCAAGTCTTTAATACTTTTATTCATTTTGTTCCACTGATAGTTGTGTTTTCATAAATTTCTTAAGGTATTTTATTTATTTCCTCTTTAAGGATCTCTATCACATTCATAAATGCCATTTTAAGGTCTTCTTCTTGTGCTTTGGCTATGTTGGAATATTCAGGGCTTGCTGTTGTAGCAGAAAAATATAGTCACAGTTGGTGTTGTATTTATATGTTGGAGTGTGGCCATCTGGGATGGGGAAGATTATAATTCTAGGTATTGATATCTGGTCTTATGTTTCTTGTGTGGACGCTTCGTTCTTTGATTTTGGTTTTCTCACTGGTTCTTAGGGGAGTATAATGGGTGTTGCTGCCTTGCTCTTACTGAGATCCTGACAGATGTGGCCACTGGTGATTCCTCTAGGTAATATGTGAACCACAGATATATTTTTTCACTTATTATTAAAACATGAATACTATTTAAAAACTCATTACACTGAAATTTCCTTTTGTCCAAGGTTTTTCATTCATTTGGAACTCTATGGAAATAGTATGAGCTTGATTCAGTTTTTAATGTGTACATCCATAAGGGAACTGGAAAAACAATTTGACTCAACATCATTTTCTAACAGTGGACTATTAGACTTCTTTTGCATAAGGTTGATATAATAAAAATAGAACAATGCTCTTCAAAAGTCATCACATGTTTATCAAAGGAAGCAACACCAGTGGTAACATGGGGAGTTTAGTTTTCAAATACATGCTTAGGCTTGCTTACTTCTTTGTCTTTGGTGTTTTGCTTTCAGCTTTGGGAGTTGACCCATGTTTTGAGGATCCTAAGCAAACTACTGTCCCACTTAAGCTGTATTCCAAGTCCTACTGCTGATTGGTGACATCAAATTTAGAAAGAAACTGACTATATATTTATAAAATCCCCAATAAATTGTAACTTTTTGGAACAGACAGCAATACTTTCCTTCAGTTACAGTCAAAAGACATAAGAACTTCAGAAACTTTCTATGGTCACTATTTTTTCCAATTCTAATTTACATGTCAGAAATATAAACATTTTTCTTTCCTTTATTGTAACAATTAGAGCAAATGAAGCTTATTATTTTTACTAGAATTCACAAGAAGAAATTTATATGTTATTAATATAAATTACTGATGAAAAATAGGTTTCAAATATCATATCCCAAACCATAGATTTTGTTAATAGGTAAAAATCAGCTTTTATTTGCTGAATAAAATATTTTAATTTTAATAAAATTTAGCTTATTGTTCTTTTAGTTCATAAGTACATAATTTCTATTTTTTTCTTGGATAAAGAAACGTTTGCCTGCCACATTAGGAAGAACCTATTTAAAGTATTTCCAGTTTGAAGTCACCTATTTAAACACATCATCTTAAGATTAAATAGAAAATCTACAGAACTACACATATGTTTATGACTTAGTAAAATTGTTTGTAAGAAACCCTATTATCATTGGTGGAAATCTGAAGGGAAAGTTGATTTCCATATGATATGTCACTGATTAAATTATGAACTAAGGGTTATTAATCAGAAGTATTTTCACCAGTTTTGTAAAACATATTTTTGTGACAATATTTAAGTATAGATAATACCACATAGTTTAAAAAAATTTAGGTACATTGACAAAATCGTCTTGTTTTCTGTATTAATTCTAAACTTTTAGGTGGAGTTTAAGCTAGATAAGGACTTCTTATGAACAAATTTTGCAAAGACATTTGGAATATTTGGATTTAGTTTACTGATTTCATCTAATGTACATTCATTCAACTCATAATTTTTTTATATTCAGTGACTTGTTCCCAAAGATAACGTTCAGACTATTAAAGTTTTGTGATGTAGTCTTTGATGTTAAAGAAGTCAGACAGGAAATTAAAAATATAGTTTATGTTTTCTTCACATTGTCTGAGGCCTTTGCTGTAAGGCTCAGAGCTTGAGTGTTAAAGCCATATGAAGACCTATTAAATGATACATATTATCTGTCAGTACAGGTCATAAACCAGGAAGAAGTCAAATAGCAAGGGAGACAGATGTGAGTAACTCCTATGTTACAGAATACAGAAACATGTCATATGGATACCATAACTTAACTGGAGTTTGTAAAGGAAATATCATTTCCCTGCTCCGAAGGATACTTCATCACATTGCAGTCTTCTTATTAAAGCTCATTTAAAAGTATATTTTGATTCTCTATGTATAGACTTCTCTATGCTTGCCAAAAAGCTATCTTAAAGCCATGAATCACTTTCTTTTATCTCAATTTCTTTTTTTCAAGGCCTCAAAGTTAATTGAATTCTAAAGCTAAAAATATATTTATCTTTGTCTCACACTGAAAGTGAGTTTATCATTGTGATTATATCTGTCTGCATTTGTCATCTGCTGTGATAAACTTAAATTCAAAGCAGTCATTCAATATTGGACAATTGCCCAAAAGGAAAAAATAGAAATATTTCTCACTTATGTTTTCCTGATTGTACTTTATAATCAATTCAAATATTATATTTTTTAAATGACTGATGAAGACAGACTGAGATGTTATTGATAAAATTATTCTCACTTTAAAAAGGATTATGATTTAATATGTATGCAATCTGTTAGTTTTATGTCAACTTCTTAGACTACAACCATGCTAATATTATTCATAACTTGTAGTTGTTTTGGATGAGAATGCCCCCAATGTGCTCATACTTTTGAGCAGTTGGTTCCCAGCTAGTGTTGTTATTTGTGTGTGAAGATTATAGAACTTTTTGTTTGTTTGTTTTTCTGATTTTGTTTTTCAAGACCATGTTTCTCTATAGCTTCTTGAACCTCTTCTGAAACTAGCTCTTGTAGACAAAGCTGGTCCAGAATTTACAGAGATCTGCCTGCCCTGCCTCCCAAGTGCTGGGATTAAAGGCATATGCCACCACTGCCCAGCTAGATTATAGAACTTTTAGAGATCAGATCCTTGATGAAGGAAGCATCAAATTTGGATGATATTTTATCATTTATAGTATGATTTCACTTGTGATTGATTTTTGCTGCTTCCTATGAATAGTCGAATCTGGTTTCTCTGAGCTTTGTGATATGAACACCTGCTGCCACGCCTGCCAAGCCATCATGGACTCTTCTTCTGAAACCAAAAATCCAAATAATCTGTGTCCACTGTAGCTTCTGCTACTCTACTTCAACAACCCTGGAATAACACAAAAGAGGCAATGTAGGCCATATGCCACAACACTGTTTATACCACTTGTTAAAATGACAAAGCATGTGGGCTGCAGAGATGACTCAGTCATTAGAGGCTAGGCACACAACCAAACATATAAAATGGCAAAGCACGCAATTGAACAGCTAAAATCCAAATTTGAAGGAAATCTTGTGAACTTCTGGGATAATATGTAATGTTTAATTTTATTTTAAAAACTTTGATAAATAAGCATGTGCAAATATGTGATACATAGAAATACAAAAATTCATTTTTATATGCACATACATAAGTAATATGTCTATGTGACACACATGTGTGTATATAATTGACTCACAGGTGCCTATGTATGTGTATATACACACAGTATTTGTATCAAATACTCCTGGTTTGAAAATAAATGTTTCTTACAAGCTATTAAAACCACTTATTAAGCATTAAATAACTGTAGAAAAACACAAGATCTCCTGAGTAAATTTGGAGCATGGGACCCTTAGGGGGGTTTAAGGGAAGGGAAGAGGCAGCGAGGGGAGCTGAGAAAAATGTAGAGCTCAATAAAAATCAATTTTAAAAAAAGAAATCTAAAAGGGCTCTAAAGAGAGAAAACTTAAAAAAAAAAGAGAGAAAACTTGTCTCTAAGCCTTTCTAGGGTAAAGTCATTTCTGTAAAGAGCTCTGGAGTTCCTTGTGTACCAGCATTGCCTTGGGTTCATTTCTCTATTTCCGGTTACAGAGCACTCCATAGGTATAGTGTGATTCCACAGGCCTCAGAATAATCTGTACCAATGGTGACCTTTGTGTTTCTCTGTGATACCAGCTTTACAGAGTGCAAATCATGTAAGCTGCCATTTAAATTTCAGGAAAGTCAAGAGGCAAAACAGTGTTTTGAGAAGCTGGAGTCTCCATGAAAAGCCCTTTATGGAACAATGTGTGATAAAATTGTGTGAGCAAAGTCATGGGGAGACACTATGAAGAAAAGAATAGGCAGAAAAATAAAGCTCATTCACGGAGACAGTGACCCCCATCCAGACCATACCAAGGGTGTAAGACATGTGTATCATAGTGAGCAAAGCTGTGGAGGTGGGGTTGCACACGCCTTTGAGAGTCTAGAGCTTTCCTCAGCAAACCTAGAGTACTAGAAATGAGACTTAGGAATACAATATTTACCTTGCCATGCTTCAGTCTTTTAAGTATGTTTTCTGTTTTTTTTCATTATGCTATGCCTCAACTCACCTATTTTGAATATACTTGTTCCTTTGTGACTTTCCTAATGCTGTAGCTCAGAATTATGTATTTTTATATCTTTATTATATAGGCGCTCAGGGTTTAACACGCCTTGAGTCTTAGATATTTTTTTTAATATTGAAAAGTTGATTTACAGTAGGATAAAAGTATTTTGCATTCTGAGGTAGACATGAACAAATGGGAGCAAAGAAAAATACTTCTGTTGTGATGAGTGTTGCTTAAGCTCCATGTTTCGTGCTTTAATCTTCAGGGTAGGTGTTAATCATGGTGTGGTCTTCAGAAGATGTGACTGACGTTGTGGCAGCTACCAAGACTGTGAGAGTTGTATCTGCCAAGGAGACTGTGGGTCTTGAATCTCATAGTCTCTCAGTTTCCTGGCTCATGACATAAGTGATTATGTCTGCTATGTACCTGCCATGATGTGAAATTCTTGCTGAAGTTCCAAATCAATGGGTCTACCTGATCTCACTTGTTTGGAAACTATAGAAATGGGAGCAAAAATAAATCTTTCTCTTTAGAATTTGGTTTCCTTGCACATAAAGTAACAAAGTTGACATCATATAATGTTAATTTTAGGACAAATTAACATTATCAATTAAGAAATTATGTCATTTAACACCCTTAAGTTTGTTTATCATGAAATTGATTCAGATACATTGTTTTTGTTGCAGCATGTTATTTTGAAGTAGATAAAGAACCCCATCCAATGTATCACAAGGTTCAACACTACTCAAGATCTATAGGCAACCAAAGAATTGTCAGAATGAGATAAATATCTTTCCCCAGGGAAGAGCTCATGAATTTGTTATGCAATACAAAATATTCAGTTCTGCACACAAACAAGTAACCTTATACAAGCAGCATAGGTACTATCTTGAAAGATATTTATATGTATAATTATGTGTATATTTATATGCATATAAAACAGTTGACAAAACGGTCATAAATTTGAAGTACAGCAAAGAGGTTCATATGGAAAATATGGAAAAATGAGAAGGAGAGGCAATGATGCAATTAGATTATAGTCAAAACAGAAGTAATAATTTTAAACAATGATCCCACAGGTACATTTTTAGACACATTATCTCTGATCTATACAAAACAAAATGTGATATAAATCAGAAAAAAGAAAAATATGAATGTGTCATTATGTACATTGAGAAGTCCCAAGGTTTTAAATTGTTAAATTTATTTTGTTTGATTTTTTCACCACAAGTTTTAAGAAAATAACAGGTTAACACAAAATAAATATACATTGAAATAATGATTTTACAAGAATTCATTAGTAAAGGAATGTATAATGAATTTCTTATGTGGAGAATATTCAACAGCTTTAAAGTTTAAAATACAATCAGAAAAACGGAATCTAAGTTGGAAGCCCATGGCATGGGCTTGCCTTCTTCCACCCACAGGTTACTATCTGTGAAAAAGGAACAGCTGAAATGCGTACTTCACCCAAGGCAAAACATGAAGGCTTCTGAACAACAATTTGATAATCTAAAGCCTGAAAATGCCTCACTATCTCTGCTCTGGCAATTTACATCCAACATGAACTAGTCAGTTTAAACTAAAACACTTTGAATTAAGGTATGTGTTGGAAAGTTATTTAAATTAGTTAAAGGAAATAAAATGTCCTACAATAAGAGAATACATAGACTGCTATAGACACATTATAAATATTAATTGACAGCTCAAGATTATATTTTCACAGAGATAGTTGTAATATGAAAAAACTTTGGATGGAATTAATAATAAAAACATAAAGAATTACACATGAATTATGAGTCCCACTGATGAGGAAACATCTTCTTAACTTGAGTACAAATGAGTAGAGAGCTTCCTTAGAGGATACATGCCATACCCACCAATAATTTCAATAAAACATGAGCAAAGGAGATATTGAAAAATGTAGGTGTAGCCATCACTAATAATGGGATTCAAGAAAAATAACCCAAGGATTTTCAGATATAACAGCATCACAGCTGAAGACAAAAAATACTTTACAGTTGCCTTTTTATACTATCAGGATACTTGCCAAGAGAACAAAGATTAAGCTGTTTGTTGGCCTATGTGAGCACACTCAGAAAATAGGAGTGTGTTGCTAAATTTCTTTCCAGTGGGAAGACATAAGCAACATCTACTCCTTTCCCTAAAGTGTCAGTGACAAACTGACGCACAATTCTTCTAAAGTTCATTCTGGGTGCCAATGAGTTTATTGGGTTTTATTACATACCACTGTACAAGAGTCTGGGTGCTACTGCCTCCAGTAGCTGCTCCTGAGAAGCCTTTGCCCATCATGGAAGAATGTTTCTTTAAAGCCATATAGATCAGCCCCTCTCCTAGTGTTTCCAGTCTACATAATTAGCTCTTCTTTTGAGACCACATGTAATTCAGACAGAATTGCACACAACAGGAAGTATGTATTAGGAATGTCTGGAGGCTGATGTGATCCTCCCTTACCCTCTGTGAGGGCATGGAAATAGTCAGTTGGCCTAGGTCAGATGATCCTTTTACAAAGGCACACATATGAACTTCCCAAAAGACTAGTTTTCTGGATCAAATGGCAGTTATTCACAGTTGATTGTTAAGTAGGTAGTTAGACATTCGCAGGCATGGTTGACCTTGGGCCAGAGCCCTCAAAATCAGCAACTTCTAATGTCAAGGACTAAAACTACAGAATGCTAAATGCTGGTCAGAGGAAGGGGATTGTAATCCTATCTCTGCCCCTGAGAGGAAACAGCAAATATCTAAGGTCTTTTGTACAAGTATTAGACAGTATAAATAGTTACTTGTTATGTAAACTTGGTTCTAGGATCCTTAACGTTTATCTAGCTACTATACCACAAGCAGCATTCAGATTTAAAAAAAAAATGAGAAGCACTATTGCATCTGAAATAAGAGTAATCCAAATATGTCTGTGTATCTGGTCCCTCAGGGGAATCTTGTCTACTCCAGAGACATTGGAGATGATACCTGGGTATGCATCAGAATGGTGGTCCCTTTGAACATTGTCTATTCTTACTCTTTAATCAGGTGCTCTAGTTAATTCATTGATGAATGCTGCCTAATGTATTGAACAATAAGCTCAGATCACAGGGCCCTGAGAGAAGAGTTCTAGAGTACAATCTTATTAACATACATTAAGATTGAACTCCTGGAAGTTGTGAGCAGATTGTTTTAAAAACAATGGTCATATAAATACAAAGATGACATCATTACTAAGACTGCATTTGAGTCATTTCTATACCTGTAAGCAACCTGTTACCCAATTTTTTCTAAGTAACTTTAAAACAACTAATTGGTCTTCCAGGTGGGACAGCAGAATCCCTACTTTGGTCTATTGTCAGTTTTCTTTTTGGAATGAATCAATGTCTGTTTCCAACAACCCAGTAAAAATGCCTCACAACAGGTGGTCCATAGTAAGAAAAGCAGAAGTTAGATAGTTTCTTTTCAGTAGAACTAAACAGTAAGATAATTTGGGGAGGTAGGAATATATTAGGTGTTTTTACTGTGCTTAAACAAAAAGACATGAACTAACTATTTGGGAAGTTACAGAGAGAATGTTCTGAAACAAACAGCTGGTGGTAGGTTTGTGTGGGCTGAGACTAATACTAATACTCTGATGAATCTAGTGGAGTAGCTGCTATCTGCATACTAAAGCTGAATTTCAGATATGCTACATGAACAGAATCCCTGGCTTGATGTAACACAGAAATGACAGAAAGTTAAGTTGTCTGAAACACTGGAAAACAAGTCATCTATGTTTGGGCTTGTGATGGCTTGCCACAAAGGCATCTGTGGCAGATCATGAAACATGGGATTGTTAGTATTCAGGCATCTGTACTGGCCTGACTGGGGTATACATCCTCAACTGAAGCCACTAAGAGTACCACCTGAGCACCTTCACTATGTTCCCTTTTAAAAGGGCCCTGCCTACCTCCCAACTCTACCTCTATCTCTATGTCTCTGTCTTCTGTCTCTCTTCTCTTCTGGCATTCCTGTCCTTAGAGGCTGGTCTCCCCTTTTCCCTCCCCTTTTATTATTCCCTTTCTGTGAGGAGCCACACTCACTATTCGCCATTACAAGATGGCGCTGACATCCTGTGTTCCCAAGTGGTAAACAAACTTGCTGCGCAGATGCGAAGGGATTTTCCATTCCTTGTGCTCTGCCTCTCCCGTGGCGTCATCTCGTACGATGGGTTGCAGCCAACCAGGGGCTGACACGTCCTAGGCGAGGAGAAGCCTCTATTTAAGGGAAGGGTTTCCCCGCCTCTGGGTCTCCGCTCTGGAAGCTTATGCTCTCCCTCTCAAGAGACATTAAAGCTTACTGCAGAAGGATCCTTGTGTGCCGCGTCGTTCTTGCTGGTGAGACGGTCGCGCAGGACACCTTTCCCCCAATAAAAACTTCTTACACTTGAGCTCTGTCACATGGCACCTTTCTCTCATATATCACTCTTTTCAAATTACAATTGCAATATCCCAACTCTGTCTGTTCCATAGATAAAAGCATGAAGAAATAAAAGCAGAGCGGGTGAGACTATTGCAATCACATTTCCATTGCTACAACAATGGAAAAGCTGATCTATCAGCAGTTTTCAGATTTAATTCAATTTTAATTCTCTGATATGTGGAAAGTGAAGTCAGCTTGAGAAAAGATACTGTGGAGGTGTTATAATATGAATAGTTAATGTTCTTCTGTTCCATGTTTCCCAAGCTTATCCTTATTGCTACTTCAAAAAGCATTTTTAGACATTTTAATCTCCAGCTAATATTTCTACTGTCCTGGAATGTTAATTCCACAATAACTAATTTACCTGCTTAAACTGTTTGCAGAGCCCACTTCATGAGCACATGAACAGTGTAGCACTTGAGGTGGGAATGGCTGATATTCCTCTATTGTCATTATATTGACATTCCAAAGTATTTTGTCTAACATGCATTCTACAAATGAAATGCCATGGAATGACATGGAAGCCAAGGAAATGTGAATGCTCATACATTCGTTTCCTGTGGGCACAGAGTTCAGGGAGAACTGAGACCTTCAGTGAAAGTGATGGAAAATTCAATGGAATCCAAAGCAGATACAAGTTAAAAGGGGAAGGAGTGTTCCTGTCAGCCCTAAGGTGATCAGTTTCCTGCTAAAACTACTAATGCTGCTGTATGTTCAATGCTCTATAATAGCAAATAACAACCATGATAAGTGGACATTTTAACAGCAGGGTAGTGTCTCTAATTTTAATTCCACCAATGATAATGTTGTCTTAAATAAGGTACTTGTTTTTAATTTGCATGTGACAAAGAAGCAGAAATTGTGTATACACTTTGCGGTGTATATTTTGCCTATCCATCCACCTATCTATCTATCTATCTATCTATCTATCTATCTATCTATCTATCTATCTATCTATCTTGCTATCTTGCTATGTGTGTGTGTGTGTGTGTTCTTTTTCTTTACTTTAGTACATATTTGGCCTCTTCATCCCACACGTAAGAATCAATTTCAGTTCATTAATGTGGAAATACATCTTGTAGTACTTCCACCACTATCTGCAGCCAACAGACAAAATGCACTTTGAGGAATATTGAAGTTGACATATGGGTTGGCACTGACAGTGTACACAGGACATGTCATTTTGTCCTCTGAATCGACAGAAAGAAAACTGAGGTGGAATTAGGTCTCAGTTACCTTTGCTTTCCATGAGACAATGACACCATGATCAGAGCATGACTTCATCATTTTTTTTACCTCTCTTCCTCTTCTAGCACCCTAATTCCTCAGATTGCACATTTTTAAAGTGATTAAAAATCATATTCATCTTTAATTCTGTCTTCTAGGTGACTCTGTTCTCTATTTGTTTCTTACTTTTCATAGAATTTAAAATTTCTCTGATGATAATATTTTCCACCTATATATTAAGTGTTCATTAAATCATCAACTTTTGTGATCAACAGTTATCACTGGAAAGGGGCCAAACTCAATGAAGGCTATCATGTACAATATAAGCACACATGGGAAGATCATTAAAGGTGTCCCCTCCAGATGTTGAAGAACTGTGGTGACAGGAAAGCTCCAGGTCAATAACACAAAGTGCACTTTTCCCAATTCATAGACGGTGTAGAAAGGGTAAATTCTGTGTGGGTCAGCTTAGCTTCAGGGCTACAGTACTTCTAGATTCAGGAACATTGTCCTGTTTCCAAGTTGGCATCTCCATTTCTCTCAGCAACATCTGTTCTTAGGTACTTACAAACAGATTTTCAAAGGAACTCATTTATTTTCCTCCACACATCCTTTAAACCTGTTGTTTGAGTCAGAGATAATTGATCTTCCCCCTCCCAGTATCACTTCTGCAGCCTCACCAGGATGAAAAATTATCCAGATAGATCTGAAGGCAAACCTGGTAGCTCGACCCTCTCATTTACTCCCTTGGAAGGAAAAGGAGGAGGACAGCAAGTTCAAGCTCCACCTGGACTTTTTATGAGACGACCTCAAAATACAAAGTAAAACAGGGCTGGGCTACTGCTTATTGAGGAGCATTTGCATGATACGTGTGAAGAGTCAGTTCCACACAAAGCAAAAAAGTAGAGCTTACCTTATCAGCTTTGTAAAGATTTGCCACTGAATTTCGAAGTTTTAAAAACAAATTCAGATAAGCAACTTAACTTATAATGTCACATCCAGTTGGTCTGGTTTTAAGGGGAAGATTTGTTAATTTGTTCTGTGCTCTTTAGTTTTTCATTCAGATAAGCCATTGTCAGTCATTAGCATATTACTTGTGATCTCCTGACATTATGATGAGATGTAATATCAAGTGAAGAAAAGAGAATTCCTTAATAAATTCGAAACAAGTGAATATTTTCTATAAATATAACAGATAGTTAAACGCCTGAGGTAAAACAGAATTCTGTTTCCAATGAAAATAGAAAATCATCAAGAAGTAGCACTAATTTTATAAGGTCAAAAATTCTAAGCATGAAACAAAAATCTGTGCATCTCCTTATAAACTTCCTCAGTCTCATTGTCTATAGTAAATGCATTATGGAGACAACTTCCACAAAAACAGAGATCGGCCATGAGTCCTAAGGAAAACTGTAGTAAGGAGGCTGCTTGTTGGTTCCCAGCCACCTAGCCCTGAAATAATCACACAGAAGCTATATTATTTAAATCAATGCTTAGCCCATTAGCTCGAGCTTCTTATTGGCTTACTCTTACATCTTAATTTAACCCATCTCCATCAATCTGTGCATCACCATGAGGTCATGGCCTTCCAGCAAAATTTCAGTGCGTTTGTGTCCAGTTGTAGCTCCATGGCTTCTCTCTTTGCACTTTTTCCCCAGCATTCCATTAATTTTTCCCCACCTAGCTCTGTTACCCTATAGCTTGCTATATGCCCAAGGCAGTTCTTTTATTAACCAATGATATTCACAGCATACAGAGGGAAATCCCACATCAGAAAACTGACATGCTAAGTGAGGAAAATAAAACAGTTCCCATGAAGGACTCAGTGCTTCTTACCTTAGAATATCTTCATTATGCAATCATTTTCTTCTCAAGTAGAACACATACTTGAGATTTTTTGAATTTTAATATTAAAATAGTGGAGAACTTCAGTGTTATTTTTACATTTTATACTATGGTTGATTTAAATATAAACATAAATAAACAATATAATGATAAAATTATACTGATCATTATTATGTCCTCAATCCCATCTGTATACAGACTTTCCTCACCTAATTATAATAGGTGAGAAAAAAGTCTCAAAGATAATTCAGTTTAGAAAATGTAGTCTCTGCATTTAAATGGCAAATCAAAAGGAACTGGTATTCTTCTTCATTGTGTTGTCTGTTTATTATACTTCTCAATTAATGATTGAAGTTAACATCCACCGTATGACATGCTGAGTCATATAATAGCACATAGCTAAAATAGAATACAATTCTATTTTACTCAATAATTGGTTAAATTATTTTACTCAATAATTGGTTATAATAAACAATTTGATCTGTCAGCAAGTAATTAATAGTAACTTAAGTAGTCAAAAGCTTCAAGGTGAGTTGGAGAAATCATTAAGTCTTTTCAAAAATTAATGAACTACGGAGATGGCTTAGAGAGTAAAGTATTTGTTATATAAGTGTGAAGACTTTTCCAATCCTCAGATGGCCCATAAACCTTGGCAGCCCAGATTGGTAAACGCAGTGTGAGACTAGAGACAAGTGATCAACTAGTGCAGCTAAAAGAATGAAGTGCAGGTTTAGTGAGAGACCCTGTTACAAAAAAGGTGGAGAGGAATAAAGAAAGACGATGCTTACCAGTGACTTTTATACATACATGCACAGGCAAGCTCAGTATCTTACTTATGAACACACAGCAATATAACACACACATACTTGTCAATCATTCAATCAAAAATAATATGTACATAGACTTAAGTTGAACTCAGAATTATTGTAATTATTATATTTACATTTTCTAATTCATTGTGTATTGTTGCGATTTAGGAGAAAATAATGAACAAATTAAGAAAACTAATTATATTTTCATGTGTTAATATACATTAAAAAATAAAGATGAGCAAGGAAATCAGGACTACGAGGGACTGGCCCACCAACCGAGACAGAGTGCCTGATCTATTGGGAACTCATCAAATCCAGCTGGACCAGGACTGAATGAGCATATGACCTAACTGGACCCTATGAATGTGACTGCCAGTGGGGACTGACTGAGAAACCAATGATAATAGCACAGGACCTAGCTCTTCTGCGTGTATTGGCTTTTTGGGAACCTAGTCTATATGGATGCACACCTTCTTAGACCGGGATGGAGGGGAGAGGGCCTTGGGCTTCCCACAGGGCAGGGAGTCCTGCCCCCTCTTAAGGAAGCAGAGAGAGGGAGGTGGGGTATTGGGGGAGCGGGAGGGCCTGGGTCAAGGGGAGTAAATGTAAATTTTTCTTTTAACAATAAATAAATAAATAAATAAATAAATAAAAGGCTTGGTAATAGTTTAAGGGGCTTTTAAGTTCCTGTTTTGCCTGTGCTAACCTTGAGTCCATCTGTATCTGGTAATCACATTCTTTGCCACATCTTCATTAAGCTCATATCAACTAATTGATCACACATTTTGGTTCATTAATACATCTATTTTATGTCTAGTTGTTACCCATGTAAATAAATATTTTCAGAGGCAAAATTATTAAAGATAATAACAAAACAGATGATACAAGTCCTTAAGGCAGTAGACAAGTAAAGATTTTCCCTGAAAACATAAATATTAATTAATATAATTTAAATACAATAAAATATAGATCTGTACAATTCATATATATTCACTCTTAGAACTTGTGGGCAAGTTTTTTTTTCCCCAAAATTATACTAGTTTGAAACCTTTTGCAGTCTCTTTGTGCTTTCTGTCCTGTTTCTTTTTTCCCTTTCTGAACAATGCTATTTTATATAATTTAGGTGTGTTAATTCTATATTGATGGTCATAAACCCAGCTTGAAACTCATATGAAATATGGAACCTACCTTTCTTGGCCTAAGGTAGGGGCACAATAAACTCAGTTCTAATAACTTCCCTGGTGGCTCACTTCTTAAATACCTAGCTCCTTCAACATCCATAGCCTGGATGATACAACATTTCCCTTTGTGATTTGCCCATTGTTTTAGACCCATCAAAACAAACTATGTTTGAGTAACCATTATTTAAAACTATTTTAATATCATATACATTATTCTAGAGCAGTAATTCTCAACCTGTAGATTGCAAGGCCTTGTTAATCCTATATCTCCAGAAATATTTGCATTATGATTCATAAGTGGCAAAATTACAATTATTAAGTATCAAAAAGTATAATTTCATGGTTGGAGGTCACTACAACATGAGGGACAGCTGAAGCATTAGCAAGGTTAAAAATCTAGGCCTAGAGGTTAAATATTTACTCAATAATAATTATGGAATTTTGAAAAAATGGCAAATCGGGCTTATGTTTCTACAAATTTTATTTCAAGCATTATATAAAAGATCTGGAGGCCTGGCATAATTCTTTTATATGCTATATCTACCTTTTCCTGTACAATTTCTTGATTTGGTCTTTTTTAACTTTATAATTTTTGCATCCCTGGGAACCATCAGGTGACTGTTGCTATGTGAACATATATCCATGTCCTCTGTTATAATCTCTCTCTCTCTCTCTCTCTCTCTCTCTCTCTCTCTCTCTCTCTCTCTCTCTCTCTCTCTCTC
>JAQHUG010000106.1:2451694-2467454 GCA_028555095.1 Dicrostonyx torquatus | reverse complement strand
CATGGGAAGCCTTACCCTCTAATAGGAGTGGATGGGGGAAGGAGTTTGGGGGAGGTGAAGGGAGTAAGTGGAGAGGAGGGAGTGGAAATTGGGATTGGTATGTAAAATTTTAGTTAAATAGTAATAAAAATATTTTGAGCAGAAAAAATGTAGTCATAGAAAGAATGAAAATTCTCCAAATAACATACCTTTATGGATCTATTAATGTATGTCCTATCACTACTTTGAAATCACAGTTTTTACAAAGGTTGAATTTGCCGGAAGTCTCCCCAGCTGTGAAGAAGATATACATTGCCTTATAATCTTAGACAGTGGTCTGCCTAAAAGGCATATGACCAACTTGTCATTGGTATTTGAAATGCATGATCATGACTTCACATGTGTTTTGCAAATTGTTACAATTATCAAGCAGTAAGTATTTGAATAAGGTTTTAGAAAAGATAAGGAAGAAAGATGGATACCTAATGTGTTTGTAGATGCTCAACAAGAAAGAAGAAAGATTTGAGCAATCTGGAAGAGGAAATGGTTACTCCTTTTTCACTTAATATCTCTAATAACAGTCACTTTCAATGCTATAGAATCTGCTAATCATTATTAACTATTCATAATATTATTTTATTATCTTTATCTTTTCTCAATAAAATTGTTCATCTATGGTTTATATAGTTCCTGTGTCATGAATACATATTTATGGGAGGAAATATACAGATTTATTGATTAATAGATCAATTGATAATGATGATAGAGAGACAAGTAGATAAATAGATGGTAGATAGATCATAGGCAAATATAGAGTTTATATTCCTTTTAAAGGAATTTCTAAAGAATCAAAATTTTAGAATCACTTTAATTCTGAATAATATCTTAATTATTATTTTACCAAAATAAACCCTTTGAAAAGGGCTATATAAACAGTTTATGGATAAAGGCACTGGTTTGAGTATAAAATAAGTTAATGAATGAGTTCTCAAGAGATCACTAAGATAATTTCAATTTCTAGTTGTAAAATTATGAACCAAATTGCATTTGTTTTACCTGATCTATTACTAACTGCTAAATACAAACAAGATAAAAGTATATGGCTTTGAAAGTTCCTCCCCAGGGCAAGCGCTATAGATAAAATGAGTAAAACTTAAGTTAAGGTGACCTTGTGAGGTCCTTCTAGATCTGAATGGGTACTACTATCATGCCTGAAACACTGTCAGCATGGCAAGGATAGGGAGGTTGGTACGCATCTATGGTTTAAATGCATGGAGACAGCAACTACTCTGTTTCATGGCGACAGGTTCTTTAACAATCTCAGCCAGATTTATTGCAATAAAATTCCCATTTTCTAGCACAATTTCAGTGATTAAGTAATTGCTTCTCCTCATGACTATCAAATTATTATGTCAGTGAACATAATGTGAAGAGGTAAAAAGAAACATTTTACTTTGCTCTTAATAGAAAATTAATTTGATGTTTAAGAACATAGATGTACTTAAAACTATTAGAAGACGGTTAGCTGGTAATTTCTACAAACACTTTCTGCTGGGGTGATCCCTGAGCTAGGCTTAGGCTTTGTTTCTGCTCCCTTCCCAACCACATAATGTTTAAATACATGGTTTTTATGAGTCCATATTTTCTAGATAGAGTTTCTGCATTAAAGCAGTGAAGAGGGAAGGCATTTGGACAGCACTCCTTGATACTTGAAGCTTTTACAATTTCCTTTTCTTCCTAAGTGATTCAAACTGGTATCTTGGAAAGATCTGTTTAGAACATTTCATAGTATGAAAGAATGTCTGAAATTCTGATCTATTTAGAAGTCCTTGGTTACCAGCAGGCACCATCTTTCAATATTGTTTACTGTGTGTTCAGTGATGTGTTATGATGTAAGCACATAGCCTTGGGGATAAGTTACCCGTTGAGAGTTCTCAGTGTGAATGACAGAATGGCACAGAGTGCTGATGATACGCTGACAATTGAAGCTGCTTCAATTGTCTAAATATAGTAGTAGTCAGAATAGGAGATTGTTGTTAGGACAATAATATGTACTTCTATCTCTTTGATTTGATGAATTGGAATAGGTAATCACTACTTCATAAGAGTAGACATAATTTATAATTAGACCTGAGTCTGAGCCTTTACATATATTATCAAGTAGCTAGACAATTTAATCATTTTGACATTAAATCACTGGTCAAATACAGAAAAAAATACCACAAACACAAGCTTGCATCAGAATGCTTTATTATTGTTAAGATTAAAAATAACACAATACACATTATAAAAAATTACTTGAGAACTCTACAGCAGTATGCAAGGGGACATTCTAGTCCTATTCACGCATTACTCAAGATCTAAATGATTGAATTCAAGGGATAACATGGTATGGTAAAATTATACATATGTGTAAGTTCTGAAGATGAGAAAATAGATTAATAGTTGAGAGAAATCTGAATTTCTCCTTCTATCACTTGGGGTGCCCTTTGCTATGTTTTCCTTTGTCCAATCCATCAGCAGTGCCCTTTATAGAATGGTTTTATTCTATTCATATTTACTTAGAAATTTTCCTTTTCTGAAAAAAAAAATTTAAATTTTCTTTCAACTTATAAAGCACAGAATTCTGTCAATTCATTCATAAGTTTATTTATTTTAAAAATGTAATTCTGTCAATATTCCTTCATTCATTATTTTAAAATATTATTTACTCGCTTTTATGTTCTTTATATAGTATTCATGTCTAAACACAAAAGATTTCATTGCTGAAGACATGGGAGATGGAACAGATATATAACCAACTTAATAGTGGGCAGAAATGAGTACCCTACATGAAGTTAATAGCTTGGTTATCAGTAAGGAGAGGAGTGGAAGAAAACTCCTAAGAAGTGATAAGTTTTAGAACCTTAATTAGTATACAGGATCTTCATGGAATTAGTAGACTATGCCTCTGAAGACAGCAGTAAAGAAAAAGAGATTGGGTTAAGAATGTGGACAAGGTACACAGTGCGGTGGGAAAAATGCAAACCTTCCAAAACTGATTGCACTAAAGTTAGAGGTAATAATAGGCTATAGGTGATGGATTGAGAAATGACATTTAGATCACACAGTGAAGACTCTGAAATGCTGGACTATAAATATTCATTCAGTAGGAAACCAGGAATACAACCCTGTTTAGTGGGGAATAGAATGACAGATACTACTATATGAGGGGATTAAGACAACAGCAAAGGAACATGAAGGAACAAATGGTTGTGTGTGAGTCAAGTAAGACCATATTATTGTGTTAAACAGGTCTGTGGAGTTTGAGGAGAGCACTGCAAAGTTTGGGAGCTGAAGGAATTTGTAGGTATTTACAGGCATCATTTGATATTATCTGCATAAAAAGCTCCTGGACAGACTATTGGTTCCATTTCACAGAGCGGTAGCTTGGTCCAAAGAAGTCACAACCAGGAGGCAGAGGAACTAGGACTTAAACTAGACAATCTAATTCCTGAACTAGGAACATTTATACTATTATGAAACTCTTTTGCTAATAGGGAGGTGGCAGGGAAAAGACAACATTATGGCATAAAGGATCTCTTCCAGCCTTAGTGACTGAGAAGCTGTAGGTAATAATGGAATTAGTGGACAGATTATATAAAGGGAGACAAAGAGCTCCAATTTGGACTGCTGATCCCATATTCTTCATTTGTCATAAAAGAATAGCTATGCATCAGGAACTCAGGAAAGGGTGTGGACAAACACAGCTCAGCATTTTAAATGAGAGTGATAGGACCTCTGGGAATGGGCAAGAAAAGAGAAAGGGCAGTGAACAGAAGCAAGCAGGCCAAGAGCAGGCACTGGAAAGCCATAAAGGTAATAGCAATTTCATTAGAAATCATGAACTTAATTTTATCTCAGAGAGTTGAAACATCTTCTAGAGAAGCACTTATCTCCTATGTAGAGAAGACATTCCACTGCAGGGTATCATGAGCCTGTAAATCACTTAAACCCAAATTATAAAGAGAAATAGCATCTGTTTCTATTGTGACATAAATCTGCTAAGAAGAAACTCTAGCTGGAATAAGATAAAAAATTTTTATAATGCCATCCGACTGAGTTGGTTTTCTTCATATAGTTTCAATAAAAATAAAGACAGCTTTGTGGGCTGTTGGGTCCTTTGAGATCACATGGTCTAACACCCTCCTTTTATAAGTGAGAAATGTGAGCCCTAGAGAACTGACCCCAGGTCACCAAGCTAGCTTTTTCATAAATTTGTTCATTTATATTTACACTCACTATTGGGAGTGACCAAGCACTTTGTATTTCATTATGAGACATGCCTGAGAGTATTACAGGGAAGATGTGACTTTGCTGTACAAATGCAATGTTTATTAAGATTCTAATTTGCATAGATCTTCTTACCCTTCCTATGAATGTAACCTTCATCATGTTTTATTTTTTCTTACCCTCAATGTGACTTTTCAGGCATGAAATCAGACAAGCTCCCCAAGAATCATTTTTATTTTTAAAGAATATTTGAACTTCTAGAAAGGAAATGAAAGGACAGACAACTTCAGGTGAAGGAAAAGAGAGCACAATTAGGTTAGAGGAAGAAATTAGAGAGAAATGTGGGTGTGTGTGTGGGGGGGTGGATCCTTGCCTAAGAGTCAAGCACCTGTCTTTATCGGGTGGATCCTTGCCTAAGAGTCAAGCACCTGTCTTTATGTTATTTAACCCTAGCCCCAGGAGATGTGACATTCCTACTTTAAATTAGTAATAGCGAGCACATAGATTACATTATTGTATAAGTTTGCCGTTTCCATTGCTACCAGTAAGAGCAGTTCCTTCCCATGTCCTAGACCACAGGTGGGTTGCAACCTCTATGCTAGTGACTTTCACCATCCTGTTTCTTATGACTATAAAGTTATGTGCCCTTCTAGAATTCCAGGAAGTGCTAGTCATCAGGTAGGTCTTTTGTCTTATATCAGAGGTTCTCTAACTTGGCAGTTTGTCACAGCTATTTTCTCTCTTCTTACTACTGGCCATAGTAGTTAGAACTTCTCTCTTACTTATGATGAAACATCATTTTTTTCATGCTTCAAAAAGGCATCCTAACTATGCTTTAGTACCATATCTTAATTTCTTTCCCAAAAACTGCTTGGTGGAAACTGCTTGCCTCTATAGATAAATCCTTCTATGCAGAGTAGCATATTCTTTCTGAATACATTTATTCTTGTCTTGTTGGTTTGGGCAAATTCTTCAATAGTTCAACTCCTTTACTTGAAATGTTTTCTTATAGTACTTTACTTTTCTCTCCATGGGGTGCATCTGGTATACAAAACCTTACCCTGATCCCCGGGCACCTTATATGCAGGATATTTTTATTCTCTGTCCTCTTCTTCAGTATCTTACCAATGTTAAATTCCTGCTTAGTGACTGGCCTGACACCTCTAACTCCTTCTCTTAAACCATCATCCTCTTCCTGTCCTCTGAATCTGTAACCAGAGAATGAGAAATATCTACAGACATAATTTACTAGGGTACTAATTAAGAGCTGCAAAGTACATGTAAAGTATATGTATTTTTAAAAAGTACTTTGCTGTAGATTTGATTTAGAGTAGGAAAAAACATTAATGATTCCCATATTTTCTCTGGAACTTTAGATAAAATCCTCTAGTCACAAAAATTAATGTACAAATGCAAGTATTATGTAAATTTTAATTTTGGTAGACTATAATAACTTTGTTTTGGAATTTCATTTCTTTGTCTCACTGAATCTTAAACATTCTTAAAGAATGCTTTATTTACTTTTCTGAAGTGGAAATCTCTCTGCAAACATGTGATCTCTAGTTATTCCTTCACTATAGACCAATAAAACCTACTATCTATTGATCCTATAGTTCCAAAAAATAATTTGGAAAATTCATACACGCAGGAAATATCTTTTCCTTTGCTCTTTAAGGACATAAGAAAGTCACCAACTAGTGACCAAAACCGCACACCACTTCAATGTTTATACAGGAAATGTGGTAAAATGATTTTCCACAACTGAGAATTATAATACAAACTGAAGAGTGACATTGTCACGAGAAACCACTACTGCGAAACATGCATAACAATCCTTTGAAAATCCTGGGCTCCTCTAAGCGAAGGGTTGTAGTCTAAGTTTTCTTAGAAGAATGTTTATAAGAATACATTTTCTTTGCATAAAATTTAAAGCGGGATAAAATCTCCTATACCAGTGACAGCGAAGAGCAATGAGATTACTGAACCCCTCACGAAGATCATATCCATCAACTTCATATTTTTCTCTCACACAAAAGTAGTATTTTTCTCAACTAGATATTTCATGATTACAAATTTATAGGGTGACTTTTATTCACTTAAATAGCCAGATATTGCATTTAATAAAGAGGTATAAGTTCTTTTCCTAGAAATTGATAGTTTTATTTAAAATTTGCAGCCTATTATCTGTGACTGTTTTTGGCTGAAAGTCCAACTGTGGTACATTCTCAATCCTGACTGTAATTACAATGAGTCAAGAGGGTCACATTCCTGGGAACTGGAGCTACAAGTGTCTGTGAACCTACTGGTGTAGGTGCTAGACACCAAATCTAGGACGGGTCTTCTGCACGAGCAAGAAGGGTTCTTAACTGCTGGGTCACCTCTCTATTTCTGAGTCAAGAATTTTTAAAATTAGTCTTCTAATACTTAATGCAAATTCTAAACTTCCAGCTTTTAATTTTTTCAGCATGTCAGATGATTAACATAGCTGCAAACTTGTTTCTAATCCTAGTTCCATTTTAAATTAAACAACTCGTTATTCCTTCTTCCTTTATAAACATTTAGGATATATTGAATGTTAATATTATACTAAATTCATAACTTAAAACCAATATACCTTCACTTGAATTGAATTGAATTGAATGTTGTTCAATTCTCTACTTGCTGCGTAAATTCCCTTAGCCTAACAATTCAACAGGACTGTCATTTCTGACAAAGCACTTGTCACCTAGTACAAACTTATGGGTTTAAGAATTGTTCTTGTCATAGGAAAATTTATCCCCCATCTTCAAACTGTGTGTTCAGTGATAGTTTACAATTCTGTTTTCAAAAGCTGTGGTTGGTAAAATTGATGAGCTACACTGGTGAACACAGCATGAACATCCTGTGTCTCCAGGCAAAAGATCTGTCATTGCCAGGAGATTCAGTTCAGTGGGAAGGATGGCGTGTGAGCATGCAGCACCTTTGACACTCAGTTTCAGAAAGGGAGAACATGGAAGGAGAAAGCAATGCCTTCCTGAACTTCACGGGGCTGTTTGCAATATTTTCTGTTCCTGTTTTTCAAGATCTTCTATAACAATGGTTCTCTTTACATGGAAAACAAGAGCTATAACTAGTATGGCAAAGCACAGACTGTAGAGCCATAAAAGAGTGGTTTACATAAACCTTTCTGAACTTGTATATCCGTTGCCCAAGCATGCATTGAGGTTAAGATCACTCAGGTGGTTCTAAAATATGGCTTGGGATGCATCTCCATAGATGGTGCTGAGGTTCCTCCTTCTGATGTACAGAGCACTCATGGATTCTGTGCCATTATCTTCATCAACAAGCATTGGAAATATATCCCCCTAACCTAATTGTCAAATTAGACCAAGTAAGAAGTGAGCATTTAGAAGCTGTTTATTCTCTTGCCCTATAAATGATTTGGTGAAGACACACCAATCATCTTTATTTCAATGTCTCATTGCTACTAATTAGAGAAGAAAGTGCATTCTCTTTAAATTTCAAGATCTACTTCCACCTAGCATATGAAGATCTTTTGCTATTTAAAAATCATATTTCAATAAGAAACTTCAAAAGTGACCTAATGAGCTGGTGAAAAAACTACTTCCAGGCATTGGGGCTGTATTCAGGGCTGAATTAATATTTTGCTCATGTGTAAAAGAAATGGAGTAAGTAGCAATAAGTTAATAGATTCTGTCACTAATGGAGCAAACTAACTGCTTTTTTTAAAAAATTAACCCTGAATTTTATTCTCATTTCCTACTTAATGGAGAAGACATACTCCATATATTATTTGTAATAGAAAAATCAAGTGATTTTCTCTTGGCTTCATTCTCCCTTTAATTTCAAGTTTCTGTATTTATCATGTGCACTGAGTTTGAGTGAAAGATTGGCATGCAATGTAATTACTCTAAATACCTATGGAATGCTTAACGTGATGAGGCAGATTCCATTACAGCTGTCATTTGTTCAGTAAATCGCTCTTATATTTTACAGTTGCTTTCCATTTGAAAGGTAGGGAAACTGAAAATTAATACTTTGGTCCTATTTTAAACAGCATTTCAGAGATTTCAGAGACAGAGCATAAAACTACAACTATTGAATGCAGTGGTCATGCAAGCATCCACTTTGTAACCCTGGTTCTACTGGTGCCAGGTGTAATTTCGGTGGCACTAATGATCCTTTTTAACAACCTCTGTTCACGTTCTTCCAGAAAATACTGAAACTATAGCTTCTGGAATTTATCTTCTTCATCAATGTTCTTTTCATGTTAGTGCATATAACCTAAACAGTAACCTATAAACCCATTTATTTACCTCTTCTCTCACAATTCTCTGATTATCTGCTCTGTGTCTGCTTGGAAGTTATTACATATCTATTATCTCCAGTCGCACATGGATCTTGTCTTTACGATGAATCTACTATTACCTATCATCTACCTACCTAACTGTTTATTGGTCTGAGCTTCCGTTATGTTGCTAGGGGACAGTCAGGCCACACACACGAGCAGGAAAGACTCTACTCTTGAACAATAACTTGAACTCATTGGGGGTCTTTTAGATATATTCTTTCCTTCTAGATATTTAGTGTCCATTTCATTTCTTTCAGCCTGGATGCACACCTTCTCAGTCTCATAGTCCTTTCATTTCCAGATGACCAGAGTCCTTTAGGTCTGAAGTCCCTTCAAAGTCTAAGTCTTAGGAATATCCCTTCTCTTCAGCAAGCTTCTTCCAGCTTTATGGTTTCTTTGGAAATGCCACTCTTCCTCTCTTCCCCAACTTACCTTGTACCATCCAATGGAGTACACAGCCCATGCTCTCCTTTCAGTGTCTGCCATCTGCCGTTTCTTCATGTTGAAGTTTCCATTCCCTCAAATTTCTTCTAACAATAAAAGTTACTATGCTTACCACATTCCTTATGGCTAATGATCCATCTCACATATTATCCTCTTCAGATTTATTTTACAAAAGAAAATTTACTTGTCATAGCTTTATAATTTTATCCTTTATTTTCTCTAAAAACAAAATTCATTGATTTTATATTCTTCAAATTTCCAGTGACATCATATCACAGATTAATAAACATTTATCATTTTTGATTTCTTACAATTTATCAGCTCTTAATGTTAATATTTTCTGACATCTGAAATTGTTCTTCTCATTCTTCTCTAGGATCACATTTTTCTTCATTTACCACGGCAAAGTTATAAAATAGATAATGACTTTTAATCTCAAAAAGGAAATAATTAATTTTTTTTTAAAAAAATATCTGAACCAATAACAATCTCCTGTGCTGTTTTATTTTCCCAGACTCCAAACACATAGCTCGCAGGGGAGCTACTGCTTGTTTTAAGTTGTGTTCATAGACTACTGTTCTGAGATTTTCCCCAAACAATGGAAAAGGATTAATAACACCACACAGAATCCCTTCATCCCTGAATGCTGTTCCAGCTGAAGAAACACATCCAGTGAACACTGGCCAGAAAGAAGAAAGGTTCACCTTTGGCAAAATCATGCCTTCTTTACTCATGACCTTTCTATATGCACAGATCACCCCTCCATCCAAGGCCAGACAGCATCATGGTGATGTCTCTAACTCCATACCCAGCCAGTTGATGCTGGCATCCTCTCTGGCCATCGTGAATCATTTTTGACTGTGAGAAAATCTAGTAAATATGTAAGGATAGTGTTTATAATTTTGAATATATCTGATCTATTCAAAAGTAGAAGTAATTTTTTGAAGATGAAATACTGTTTCTTGAGTTATAAATTGTTTACTTGATATAACTTCCAAACCTCCTTGTTCCTGTTCAGTTTGATTTATTGAAAACATAACTACAGAGAAACAAAGGGAAAATCATTCTCATTTTGTAAATGGTGAGAATCTCGTGCTCTCCAAGACATCTCATATTTCTCATGACTATGAAAAAAAATTTAAAGTTGTCTAATAAGGTAATTGAGTGGATTAAATGGTAAATTGTGTGATGTGTTCAGTATATAGAAACATTTAATCATGTAATTAGGACAGTTACCATGAGCAAAGTTTTCATTCAGTACTATGCTCTGATGTTCTGTTCTATTTACATTTACAATAATGATTACATTACCAATCTATAGTGGTGATTATGAGAAAAATATGATCTGAGAGTGGCTTATTTCTTGTTTTATTGTTTTTCTTTTTGCTCTACCCTATCAATTCAATCAATTGCCCTCACATGTGTCTGTGCATTTTTCTCTTATTGATATTCCCTGTTCCTTTTTTCAGATATTACTTCTTAATCATGCCTACACTACTTCTACTCAGTCAGAGTTTTTCCTACAAATTTCAAGGCAAATAACCCAAATTCCAATAAAGCAAAAATGTAATCAGAACGAATAAACTAGGGCTTTTGTCAAAGTCCCTTTCTATTTGTTTATGTGGCCTGTAGACTACTGCTCTGCTTTCTTGTAGAAAACAGCTGTGCTGCTTCACCGATCAAAGGGCAGTGTTTTTGAAAGAGGTCTTTTAATGCAGTTCTAGTCAGAACAACACAAAGATTCAAGACAAAGCAAGCCTGCCAAAATTAGCTGTCCCTCGAGAGTTGATTGGATAGCTTATTTCTACAAACCGAAAATGAGAAAAAAATATTGCCGGAAAAGAAATATTAGAACATTTCTTCTCTTGGGTGTAACATGGCTACACAAAAGTGTCATGTTTCTTGTATGGAAGCTGATAGGCAGGAGGACAGCGTTTTCTTTCTAGGTGGGAAAGTTGTTGAGCTCTTCATGCTGGTGGAGAAAAGCAGGTACATCTCTAATGTCTGAATCCTGCTTTATGGTAGTGTGTGGGATGGAATGAATGATACTTTGCCTGATTCTATTCCATGTATTTTCTTTCCAAAATTATTTAGACATGAATATTTATAGAGCGTTTTTGAAAATAATTGACATTTAAATCCTAAAATGTCTTAAAATCCATAAATACAGTAAATGTCATTTTACATAATGAGTTTTTTCTAGGTGGTTCTGTAGTTATTTAAAGAGCTGAATTCTGTTTAATTCAAAACTGTATCACTCTCTTAATTCCTAGTATGTCATAATCCCCCTGATATTTGTCTGACGTCTAGATTGTATTAAATGCTTCTCCTCTTTAACTCCTCACCATTACACACTGTGATGCTCAGAGTCTGTCCCAGGTGATTCTGCTCTGATGTGGATCTCTGTATGTAGAGTTTTCCATTTAGACCACCAGTCAGTTCTGTCCCAACAGCCACTCACCAAATAACCACACATAGACCTACTATTTATTATAAATGCTCAATCAATAGCTTAGGATTGTCTCCAACCGCACTTTCAACATAAATGAACCCATCTCTATTCATCTGTGTGCTGCCCCAAGGCTTGTTTACCTCATCTATTAACTTCCCATGTTACTTCTTCTGTGTCTGACTCATGGCTTCTCTGACTCTGCTCTCATCCTGCCCAGGGTTTTCTCTGCCTCCAAATCCTGCTGAGCTTTCAGACAACTAGATTCTTATTATGAATGAAAGCAACACATCTTCACACTGTACAAAAGAATATTCAACAGCAGTTCTCAAAGTTAATTTCCATGGATTTTTGAGGGCATGTCAGTTATTTCTTCAGAAAATATACTGAGCAAATATAATGGTTTTCCTTCATTGTCTATGTATTTTCTCTATTAACAAAAAGCTGAATCCTAGGTTTTTGCCACTAAAACCTATAGTCAAGCAAAAGGAACACTATTGACCTTGACAGACACACTTTTTGATCTTACGCATGTGTCATTACCACTTTGAGTGGCCCACATATGACCATACTTGTATGTCCTTCCCACCTTGAGAGAACCACATTTGAACTGACTCATGTATTACTCCCCTTTCTTTAAAATCTTTGCTATCCTTTTTTTGTTATTTTTATTAACATTACATTTCTTCCCCTAGGGTCCATACAACCATAACCTGACTAATTTACCACGACTCTTCCAAACATTATGGGTCCAGAGGACATGCAATTTCTTATGATGATATTTGCCAATTATCATTCTCAAAATATACCATGCATAAAATTCATGTGAAACTGAGATAACTCCCTAGCTAAATACTCCAAGCCTATCTGTAGAAAATAGATGAATGTGTGATTAAAAGGATACCTTTAATATTTTTATGTAAGATGACACCACAGACACAAATCACAAATGAGTCTTCACTAGAGAAGCCTTCTGTCCTTCAGTTTGAAGGTGCTTAAAGGTCCTGAGAGACAAAGGGAAAGACCTCTAGAAACACACCCAATAAAGGTCCCTATGCTTCTCTCCAGATTTTACAGCCCTACAAACCATAAACCTTCCCTTTCAGGCTGATGAAAAGTCACTGGACCCATATTTAGTAACAATCAGATGATGCTTCAAACAATATTTTATTATTGTGAATCACCAGTGTATAAATGTAAAAATAACTTTAGTCTGGGAGGTTTTATCTCATAATTGCATATTTTAAATGTCTCTTTCTCATAAATTGGTAATAAAACTATCCAATGAGAATAAAGAAGGAAATCAGTGTGTACTCATTCTCACCAAGACTGGCATAGGATATTGAGCACCTTCAGTTTATTTACATTTTAAAGTAAAGTTCATATGTAATATGTAAAGTTGTATTCATGAATATGGATAAGTTTAAAGACAACTAATGTGATATACATAAAAATTTAGACACATTAGTGTGTACAATTAAATATTGATAACAAAGGAGGATAACCCCCATTCAATTATTATTATATCTCAGGTGTAGCCTAAAATATTAAATGGAAGACTCATACTTCAATCATAACCAAGCTTCCTTGTTTAAATATTGTTAATTAACTTTTCTAATTTTAAAGATATTTTAAAATATTTTCTTTAATAACTTGACTTAAACCACTAGTTATTCTAATTTAGATGCCATGAAAAAAGCTGTAGACTGTCAATAAGGCATTGAGTCTATGTAGCACTGCTCATAATTCTAACTGGGAACAGTTTGACATGAATTAAATAAATAGTTATTGATTTTATATAAAATAATATTTTCTTTCTGTTATGCTTTTACAGAATGCACCCTATTATATAGGATTGTCTGCTGACATATTAGTTCCCATATAAAGTAGTGGAAGTGTATTTCCACTAGGGAAAAGTGAATACATATGCCTGAGTTTTTCTAGGTAGATGTTCTATAAAACACTCAAATCATAGTATTTCTTTTTTTTACATTTATTTTAGTTGTGAGAATTTCATCCATCAGTATCATATTTACATAATTTAGCCCTTTCCTCTCCCCCCACTTTCACCTCACTTACTCCAGCTATCCTCATGACCCCCAAACTCCCTCTCTAATTTAGCACCTCTTAATTATAGGTGTTTATATATACATGTCATTTATGTAATATATGTAATATATATTCAATGAATGTAGCAAGCAATACATGAAATGTAATCTATTTTACATATGAACAAGCAATTCATATTTACACATGAATTTAAATTAACATATAAATGCAAATACAACTGGATGAGCCATTCTACCATCACTCATGTATATGAATTTAGGGCTGAACACATGGATTTGGAATAATGGCCAGAGAGTTGGTCACTGAAGAAGCCTGAGTCAACCTTTCTAAGCAGACATTAATAGCCAAAAGCTCTTCTTGCTTTCAATCAAGGTAATAAACACCTGTATAATGGAAGCATGAAATATATATGTGTATGTGTATATATATGTATGTATATATTGATGTTCCATTTTCAGAAGACCAAAATAGAAACCTGTAAACGATTTTCACTGCCTTATTCTCCATCTCCCACCTTACCCAGTGGTCTCGGGGATGGTGCTGTAGGACAATGGTCTTACATCCTGTAAAATTTGTCACTCATGTTGGTTTAATAAAATGCTGATTGGCCAGCAAGTATAGGAAGTATAGGTGGGGTGTAGGCAGAAAGTTTAGGCAGGGTGACCAGAATTGTGGGAAGAGGAAAGTCTCAGTCTGCAGTTGTCACCCAGTCACAGAAGATGCAATATGAGAATGCTTCACTGACAAATGTTTCCATGCCACATAGCTAACACAGGAAAGAATTATGTGTTAATGTAAGATATAAGAGTTAATAAGAACCCTGAGCTAATAAACCAACCAGTTTATAATTAATGTAAGCTTCTGTGTATTTCTTTGAGACTGAACAGCTGCAGGACTGGGCTGGATAAAAACCTCTCTCAACAAATGGTATTTGTTCCTGCCCTTCCCAGCAATGGCAGGAGGGGTCTCACTCTCAGCACACAGACCTAAACTTAGACCAGGTCTTAGTTGCCTACTCCCCAAAATTCCTTTTTTTCTTTTCTTTTTTTCTTTTAAAGAAAACAAACTATCTTTTGTCGTTATATGTACCAATCCAAGTTTCCACTCCCTCTCCTCTCCCATTCTCTCCACATACCCCCAAACACCATTCTCATACAATCCTTGGAGAGGGTAAGGCACATAAAACCTGAGAGAGTTTAGGGTGTAATTATAGACACAAAAGAACAGAGTTAAGCGTGGCTTCTTAGTAGAAGCATTTTCTCAGGTGAGCTCTGTTTGCTAGAGGCAAGAGCATCTCATTTAAAAGAAGCTTCCTGACTCAACTTTAACTGTAAAAACCTTTTAGCTCCTTTAAGATGCCCCACACCAAGCACTTAAATGGTGTTCATGAATAGTCGACAACATGCTTCTTGGTGGTGGCAGGAACCTTGAAATTCCATACAGTTCTAGGAAAAAATGACTCCCACTATACATTACATCTCAACTGCAGTTTTCCCTCCTTCAACTCTCCAAGCCCTTCTCCCAACCTTCTTTCTTCCCTATATTAACTCCTCTTTTTCACTTTAAAAAATAATGGGGCCTCCCATCAATATCCACCTAATGTGGCCTTAAAAGTATAAAACAAGATTAGGCACATGCTCTCATAAGCTGTAAGAGGCAACCCAGTAGGAAGAAAAGGGTCTCACGAGTCAGAGACACCCCTATTGCCATTTGTAGGAGTTCCACAAGAATACTAAACTACACAACCATAACACATATGCAGGAAGCTTGGCTCAGACCCATGCAGGGTCCATGTTTGTTGTTTTACTCTCTGTAGGCCATGACGAGCCTTGCTTATTTGATTCTGTGGGCCATTTTCTTGTGGTGTCCTTAACACCTCTGGCTCCTACAATCATTCTTCCCTCTCTTTTGTAGAGTTTATCTGGCTTCATTAGTGTTTGGCGGTGGGTCTATGCATCTGCTCCCAACATCACCAGATGATACATCTTGAATGACAATTAAGTTAGGAAATATTTCATGAGTATAGACCAGGTATTAGTTGCCTACTCCCCAAAATTACTTTTTTTCTTTTCTTTTTTCTTTTAAAGAAAACAAACTATCTTTTGTCGTTATATGTATCAATCCAAGTTTCCACTCCCTCTCCTCCTCCCATTCCCTCCACATACCCCCAAACCCCATTCTCATACAATCCTTGG
>JAQHUG010000106.1:2321495-2346372 GCA_028555095.1 Dicrostonyx torquatus | reverse complement strand
GGGGAGGGAGTGTGTGTGTGTGTTTATGCTGCTTACTTCTTTTGTTCATATGTTTGTTAATTTCCTATGAGATATTACGCCTACAAAAGATTGGAATGATGTTTCTCTGGAACTATTTCACTTGCAAAATCTGAAATTGAAGGTATTATAACACTGTTTTCTTACTCCATTTGGCCTCTCCTTATGCTTTATATATTATGAAATGGTATTACAGCAATCAAATATATTTTGGGCAGGCAGTTAATAGAACCATTTATTTGTACTCATTTAGGTATGTTATATAACAATTCTATGCAATTGTTAAGCCAGCAAGTACATTCTACTCTATATAAAATCTCTACTGATTCTTTTGCAAAATTTGCTGTCTAAAAATATTATTTATATAAAGAGACTTCTATTCAAGATATCATAATATCATCTTCATATAGATAATTAGTAATAATAAAGAACTATGACTATGTTGTATGAATGAATTAAGTTCCTTAATTTGTAGTTCTTAAGAGAATGACCTGGGCACTGGGATATTATTAAAGAAAGTGTATTTCTTATGGACTAAATGTCAACTCAGAATTAATTTTATGCCTTGTTTCAGGTTATTTTTTTTGCGCTGATGACAGCAAATGAAAACACAGTTTCAGCTGGAAGATGAAGGTGAAGGTGCATCTCAGAGACTTAAGTTATATCAGAAGTTTGTAGACATAATAAAGTTGCCTATGTATTCAGAATATATAAAAAATGAACAATTATTTGCCAAAATAAAGGATTGCACATAGAACATCAAACTATTGATTTAAATAAGAAATCTAAAACTGACAAGAGGCTACTGAGACTCACGGCTAAGTGAATAGACACAGGTGATCCAAGGACAGATAAATTAAAAATGAAACAGATACCCAAGCATGAGATTGTGGGAGTGTAGATTTTAGGAAAATGTTGTTAAACATTAAAAAATTATGAAGAAAAACACCAAACCTATGCTCATTCAGCTGAAGTAAGTTTTATTAAATACTGTCCAGGAAGATTGACATTGCCCAGTCAATTTCCATAACTCCCAGAAAATGGTGCTGAATAGGTCAGTCAGATGCTCATAAGGGCAGAAACTCACAAGGCTATTGAATGTTCTACTGTCGTTTAATTGGGGCCTATGGTACTTCCTGCCATTGTCAAATTAGGTACAAGCATATATCTGGATTACTTTCTGCCTTAAATTTATATCGATAAAGCAAAATCCATATCAATGTAAATTGATATCTATATCATATCCCCTTTAAATGTACAAGAACATTTATAAACAATATTTGGGAATATGGGAGCCATCTTTTTTCTCCAAACTGCTTCATGATGTATGGGGGTGCTGTCAATTAGGTCTTTCATGGAATATCCTGTGTGCTAGGTTCATCTCAGTGAACAGTTTAGTGAATTAATTTTTGGAGGGTGTTCATTGCAACCAATCTTGGAGGCCTTAGTCTATGAAACTGCATTGGTGTAGAAGCAATCCACTGATTCTCATCTTCTATGAAAACAAAAGAAGAAACTCTTTTCCAAGCATCATATCCTTAGACCCAACTTCTGAAGTCATAGTACCTTTATAATATACATGCTGGTTTAACCTTAGCAACCCGCACAATGAAATGTCTCTCCACATGTAGCTCCTTCACAGTCAAAAAATTCAAAGAAAACACAATAATATACAGAATCCAGTCTCTCTGTGAATTTTCCATTTTTACGTGGCTTATTTTTTTTTAACTTCTTTTAATCTATGATTATTTGTCTCTTTAAAGACTTTACCCTTTTTAAAAAACATTATGTTATGACTCTGTATACTCTACCTTTTCTCTCCCAAGCCTACATACATTTATACAACACTGTGACCCATTTAGAGATCTTTTATGTCTGAATCTGTCCTATTGTGAATCTGTAATTCTTTACTGTCCAGGAGCACTTCTTAAAATTCTAGGCACTTCATAAACACTTAAGTTGTGCCATGTAGGGGTAATATGATACCGCCTGTTTCCTGCCCAGTCCAAACCTTAACTGCACTGTTATTGTGATAAATAAGACAGATCCTGCCTGAGATCAACACAGGACAGCATGGTGGAGCCACTTGTGCCTCACAACCATTTGGTGACGCTGAGCTGTGCACAATTCCAGGCACACAGTGAGTTCACATTGCCAACATGCAAGCTCCAGCAATACGCTCACAAAACCCATCAAATGCTTCGTCTCCCAAAAGAGTCAGAGGTTGCACTGGTGGCACAGCCCAGAAAGCTGGCATTTTAAAACTACCACCTTTTTCTTGTTATGGCTGCTGAGTGGGGAAGTTCTCTCTGTGGCACGGCACCAGCAAACAACAAAAAGCTGTGTTAAACTCTATATTTGTGTCTAGAATTTGTTTTTAAGTCCTCTCAGGTTTTACGTGGAGTTAGTTCACCACGTTGGAGTGCCAAACTGTTGCAGGGGAGTGGGGGGGGGGTCCTTTGTTTGGCCCGGCCACCCAGTTAGCTTACACCCAAAATAACCACACAGAAAACACTGCTTTAAACACTTCATTAAAACACTGCTTGGCCATTAGCTCTAACTTCTTATCGGCTAATTCCTACATCTTAATTTAACCCATTTCTATTAATCTGTGAATTGCCACGTGACTATGGCTTACCAGAAAGATTCTAACCAACTACCGTCTCAGGCAGAAAATCCATGGCATCGGCCACTCTGCCCTTCTTCCAAGCATTCAGGTCTGTCTACTCCACCTACCTAAGCTCTGTCCTATCAACTAGGCCAAAGCAGTTTCTGTATTCATTACCCAATGAAAGCAACACACAAACAGAAGGAACTCCTACATCAGCTGGCTATTCATCCACAGGATCTCCTGTGTCCAACACTGGACTGCTGAGATTACAGGTAGCCCATCATTCACACCCAACTTTTTCCTGTGGGTGCTGTGAATCAAAACTCTGGCCCTTACTCATGCTGTACTTTAATCACTGAGACACATTCCCAGCCACTTACACTTGTGGTAAAGTGGTTTAAACACTGACATTCCCAGACCCATTTTGAAAATTTTATAAACTTGCTTCTAAAAATCTTCATGATCTCTAGGATCCCTGAAAACAAAATTTAATCCATTTACTTCAAAACAATAGTGGAGAGCTTAATTATAAGTGATAATCACTAGTAATTCTTCCTTAAGCATTACCTGAGCCAACACATGGGTGCATGATAAGGAATAGTGAAAGTTAAATTCATATGTGAGTTTGAGAAAGAAATAAAAATGTAACATGAAATAAACTGTGCTTTGGGGGTAGCAGGAAATGCTACAACAACCAGTTATTTCTGTTGTTTTTATTTGTTTCGATCTAAAACATGAGTGGCACAAACCTGAATACAAAACCAAAGAAGAAAATGTACAACTGAATTAAATGATTTTGTTATTTCATCAAGCCTTTAGTCAAAGTGATCAATAGTACCATAATTCATACTCTGAAAAATTACTTTCTTTGAAAGATAAAAATGTCACTCCTATCCACAGTAAGGAGCAAAATATTGTGCTCTTGGGAGACTGTAAGATGACATCTGAATCTACCTATCACTGTCTCCTTCTTCTGCCTGGGTTATTCTCCTTTTGGCTTAAATCTCTATAAGAAAAACGAGGTCAGCATTTAAAATTTCTACATCAGACTCCTGTCTCCAAAGACCCTGTGGGACTTCATGGAGCATTACTGATTTTTTCCCCTATACACTGCCAAAGTAAATTCTTAATCATACATGTTATGTAACTTTAAAACTTTCATTTATAATTATTGAGTGGAGAACATTTCTCATGGTTCTCACATGGAGGTCAGAGGGACTTTGTAAGGTCCTTTCATTCCTTTCACATTTAATGCCCTTCACGGATTAAACTCAGTTGGCCAAACTTTCAGAGTCAGGACATTTTGCCTACCCTGTGATTGAAAGAATTTTAAAGAATTTGTTTCTTTTTATCAGGGCATTTCCCCTCTAAGTGTGGAATTTAAAATATAGGATATGAAATTACTATTATATTGTTCTTGAGTTCAAATTGGCTGTTTAGACAATTGTATACTTAATAGAATAGGAGTCAGAGTGAATAGATTTGTTCAAAATCTGTCATGCGTATAGTAAAATCCATAGCTTTTCTCAGGCCAGTTCATGACTATAGCTTTTAAATGATCTACTGCATGGAGTAAAGTGTTCACTAAAGGATAACAACAGCCTAAAAAATTGAAAACAATGTGTTCATATGCATATACACATATGTGTATATGTATTTGGTATGTGTTTGCTAATAGTAATCAGAATCATTTGGAAATTAGATTCATATGCTGTGGGTAGAAGAATATATACTTGACAGTTTAAAATCCTACGTTCATGCTGACCAGTGCCCATCAATTTCAGTGATGCTCTCTTCAGATTGGAATATCCTCATGAACTCAATGGGGGCCAACTCTACTGCTCCAGTCCTAAACTCCTGAGAGTCTACACCTTCACAAACTCATTTTTCCATTTCCCAGGGAGATACAAAAGAGTTTTTAAGGCTTTGCACACCAACAAAAATTTAAACAATCTTAGTATTTTTTTTGTTCTTTCTTTGTTTCACTAATATGCGGTAAACAAGCTATATCCCATTTTTATCAGGTGTGTCAATGCAGAGATGAAGGAGAATGCACTGGGCCATGATTTAAGAATGGGATTTACATTAAATGCTTGTGGGACAAGTATAAATATAAAATACTATGTTGAAACAATTTGAATAATAATTGTCTTGAGAGGATATCAGAGGTAGAGGGAAGGCACTTAGGAACAGTCAATTTATCACTTAACAATACTGTTATTTAATTCATAGAGGAAGAAAACTTATTTCCAATTTATTTTGAGAGATAGTGCTATTAATTGTTCATTGATATTTTCATTACCATCCTCACAGGTATCACCATCATCACCATTAGACCTCATATTTGATGCAGTGGTTAATAATATTTCTCTTTCAGTTAGGACACTGTTCTTAGGCTCTAATCCTATGTCTAACAATAATGCAAGTTTTTTTTCTTCAGTAGTTATTATAAATAAAATTCTCAGCACTGACACCTGACACTTTCCTTATGTAGATTTTAAGCAGAGGATTTCAATTTCCATAAGGAGGTGCAGTGGCTAAGATTACTCCTAGTGGCTATACAATGTGCAGGTGCAAAGATTATCCCTAGGAGCTATAGAATTTGAAGTGGCTAAGATTGTTCCTAGGAGTTATAGAATATATATGGGCTAAGATTATCCCAATGGGCTATAGGATGTGTAGTGGCTAAGATTGTTCCTGGGGTCTCTAGGATGTGCAATGGCTCAGACTGTTCCTAGGAGCTATAGGACGTGCAGTGGCTGAGATTGTTCCCATTGGCTATAGGACATGCAGTAGCTGAGATTGTCCCTAGGAGCTATTATTTCACTTATGTATTTTGCATCACACTGATACTATACTTATTTTAAAATTTCCTTTCCAGCTAAGGTTCCCTCTCAGGTAAATATTCAAGATTAGCACAGAAGGAACAATTTATGGTATGACTTATTAGCACAATATATATTTTTCAATTTAAAGGTGATATTTAAATGTTATATTTATACCCCAAAATGAATTTTTGATAATTAATTTTTCTACTTTCATTGAGACATATTAAATATCTGGGGTTACATAAAATATCTAATAATCAAATCTTGGTAGAAAACATTTCTAAGTCTTCAAGTATTTATCATTTTTATGCTTCAAATTCTGTACTCTTCCTAACCATTTTGAAAAATATTGGAAGTTGTTTTTAATAACAATCCCCTACTGTGTAAATATAAACCTGCCCTTTGTATTTGGGTGCTACTTTTTAAAGAATTTTTGAGATTTGTTTATTTACTTGTTTATTTATGTGCATGTATATTTTGCCTTCATGTTTATTTGTGCACCATATGAATGCTTGGTGATCCTGGAGTCCAGAAGATGGTTTTGAGCCACCATATGTGTCCTGGACTTTAAACCAGATCTTCTGGAAAAGTAGCTAGTGCTCTTAACCACTGAATCATGTCTCCAGACCATTTTAGTGATTTTTAATTAATGTCTTTCTATCTCTGTATCACTCTGTCCTCCCAGTCCTCAACCTTACAGTCTATTCTTTTAAGTATCCACAGTTATGTGGGGGCATGAGAGTTTCCTTTTTATGTTTCTGCTGGTTTCACTTAATACAGGGCTTTAACTTCTATCATTACTACGGAAAGTGATACAACTTCACTCTTTACAATGACTAATATTCTATTATGCCTTTATCACACAAGAATCTAACAATTGCTAAGTCCCACAAGGCTGGGTGTCTTAGCTTGTCACATGTACATGCTGATGTCCTCCCCCCACAAAAAAATAAGCTCCAATGACAGTGAAGGAATATATGTGTTGGAAAGGTTGGACAAATATGTATGTATTGTCATGTGCACGGAAGAGACTGATTTCAGTAATTGGAGAGAGTCATGTCATAACCTCTGAGTTATGACATTGAGGTGTAGGGTCCACAGTTGAAAGAACCATAGTCTAACAAAACCCTAAGAACCATAGTCTAACAAAACCCTAGCACCAAGCATGAAGATCCCCATTTATAGTTGTTGGTCAGAGAAATCTAAGCAAGTCTCAAAGCTATTTTCATTGTTCTTAGTTGCTTCCTGGAATTTGAAGGTAAATCCTCACTGCTGAAGACACCGCATACTTTAGAAAATGGACTTAAAGGAATCCCTAGGACTGGACCTGACTGGGAAGCATCTTCCCTGAGAACTGACTGTCATTGCACCAGAGTGATGTAAAGTACTATAAGAGAAAGGCAAGTAGTAGTTATATATAAATGAGATGCTTGTGAATCAAAACAGTTACCAGATTAGTAATATAAACAAATGCAATATGAATGTATTATATCTTTGCATCATTAAACAAATATTTCACAGAATAAACAAATGGAACATATCTTAAGATAATATTCCACAACAGTTTTTAGCTAAATATCTATCATTCTATTTACCAATAAAGACATGGTCATCAGCACCTGGGGTGAAAATCTACTAGCTCCAAAAGAATGAGGTGCAACTAGCTGACCTCTTTTCACCAGCATCTCAGAAAGAGGACATCTCTTTTAACGTTCTAAATCAAAAAGTACCACCACACCCAAATCCCTCCCTACTGCTTCCTCTGTGCCTCTCTTTTCATTTTCTAGATTCCCCTGACTCTCTATGATTATTTCCTGTCAATTAGTTGCTGCTCTGCCTCCTGACCCAAGTTTGATTTTATTCAATTAATGCAAATGCAATCTTGGGTTTACAGTGTGATCATATATCCCACAACATGTATAGCTATCCTGATATCTAACAGTACATATTTCAAATAAAAAATAATCAAAAAGAGATGGAGAAGGACATTTCATACCCATCAAAGGAAAAATCCGCCAAGAAGATGTTTCAATTCTGAATGTCTATGCTCCCAATACAAGGTCACCATATTTGTAAAAGAAACTTTACTAAAGCTTAAATCACATGTCAAACCCTACACATTAACAGAGAATGACTTCAACACTATCACCAATTGAGAAGTCACTCCAACAGAAACTAAGCAGATGAATAATGAAACCCACACATATGGCTTAAATGGACCTACCATACATCTACCATCCTAACACCAAAACTTATATCTTCTTCTCAACACCTAATGGAACCTTTTCTAAAAGTGACCCCATACTCAGTTTCTACAGATAGTAAAAGTTGGAATAACACCCTGTACCTTATCAGATCACCATGAATTCAAGTTGGATTTTTATAACAGAAACTACAGAAAGCCAACAAACTCATAGAAACTGAACAACTTAATACTGAATTATCACTGGGGAAAGAAAGAAAGAAAAAATTAAAGCCTTCCCAGAATTCAATAAAAGTGAATGCACAATGAACCCAGATTTATAGGACAGAATGAAAGCAGTACTAAGACAGAAGTTCATAGCACTAAGTGCCTGCATAAAGAGTTTGGAGTAATTTCATATTAGAAACTTACCAGAACACCTGAAACCTCTGGAATGAAAAGAAGAACTACAGCCAAAGGAATAGATGGTAGGAAATAATTAAACTGAGTGTTGAGATTAATAAAATAGAAACAAAAATAACAATACAAAAAATCAATGAAACAAACAGTTGTTTTTTTTGAGAAAATCAACAAGATAGACGAGCCCTTATCATAGACAAGCCCTTATCGAAACTGAGAGAGAGAGAGAGAGAGAGAGAGAGAGAGAGAGAGAGAGAATATCAAAATCAACAAAGTCAGAAACAAAATGGTAGTATAACAACAGACACTGAGGAAATCTAGAGAATCATTAGGTCATACTTCAGAAACCTGTACTCCACAAAACTGAAAAATCTAAAGAAAATGGACAACTTTCTTGATAGATACCACAGATGAAAACTAAATCAAGCAGCTAAGCAATCCAAATTAACCTATAATCCCTGAGGAAATAGAAGCAATCTTTAAAAGTTTCAGAACCAAGGAAAGCCCAAAGCCAAAGGGTTTTTAGAGCAGAGTTCTACCAGACATTCAAAGAGGAGTTAACAATGACACTCCTCATATTATCCCACAAAATAGAAACAGAATGAACATTGCCAAAATATGTTTATGAGATTTAAAAAAAAACCCTGATACTCAAATGACACAAGGAGTCAACAAGGAAAGAGTATTACAGATCAGTTTCCATTATGAACATTGATATAAAAATACTGACAAACTAAATCCAAGAACACATCAAAAAGATGAGCCACCAAAGCATATTGCTCTGGTTTGTAGGACTTTCCTGTTCACTAAGTGAATCTGTGAGACAGCTGCATAATCCATGTGATACATTCAACTTAAATGTTTTTCCTTGTTCAAAATAGCAAGTAATAATATGATTTTATGTCTAAAATTAGCTGTAATGTAAATACATATCCTTTTCCTTTACACCTTCTATCATTAATAAAAATATGAATGATAGACAACGTAAAATGAGTTACTGATATAAGACTTTAATCCCTACTAAAATCTTTAATGAATTCTCAAAAACACCTCTGAAATCCCTTCACAATGGAATTGTTAGCCAATACTTGCTAATAACGAGCAAGAAGCTTGTAATCAGTAATTTCTATATCAAAATTGCCATAAAATCTAATTACCCCATTTTTAAGCATAAAGCCAAGAGAATGGTAAAGGTACTCATTTACACAAATCTTTGTAATAGCTAAATGTAGTAGTGTATCATTAATAATAAAAACCCAAGAGATATTGGGGTTCAAGTTGAAGATCAGTAAAGCAAGGCAGTCAAGCCACTAGAGAGCTCTTATGTCTACACAGTCTTCAGACTGAAAAGAGAATGAGTTCCTGTCTCATCCCACCTTATATTCCTCTCTAGTACTAATATTAAAGGAATGCAGCACCACCTTCCTGCCTCTATGGTAAACTGGTACGGCTGCTGGGATTAAAGATGTGTGCCACCACTGCCTTGCCTGTATGACTAACTAGATTTGCACTCTGATCTTCAGGTAAGCTTTGTTTGTTAGATCATAAACAAAATTTCATTATATATTAGGGTTTGTCTTAGAGTATGTCTGAAAAAATGATTATGTAAAATTAAAAATAAGACAGACTTCTACAAAAGATCAAGATTCTAAAAGAATTTTAAAGTAAAACAAACAGAGGTTGATGAAATGGTTCAGTGCTTAAGAGCACTGCTGCTTATACAGGGAACCTGGGTTCAAGTCCCTGCACCCACATCATGGCCTCACAACCGCCTGTAACTGCACCCTCTGGGGATCTGATGCCCTCCTCTGTCCTCCATGGACACCAGGTATATACATAGTGCACAGACACACAAAAATAAATCTACAGAAAAAGCAAGGGAACAGAGCTTCCTGTTCCTCTCCAATTATTCTATTCGACTGTTATTGTGCTGATGACCATTGAAGGGATAGACATTTATTTGTCAATGAAATACTTTAGGTAGTAAATGAGTTATGCTGGAGTTTCATAGGGGAAGGAACATGAACCATTGCCTTTGCAAGACCTCAGTCTTTGAAGACATCTGTTGAGACAGTTTCAACTAATGATAATTTTTAAACCATAAGCAATGATGTTCAGTGTATCTCAAATATGGCCTAGACATACATATTATTCTCAGTTTTTATCCCTTTTGGGTGAGTAAGAACCATAATGGTTTCTTGTAGAAGTCATGTTGATGTTTAATGCAATATTTTATAAAATCATGTGATGTTATGCTTTGTACTCTTAAATTTCAATAGGGTCACCCTTTCCAAGGACTATATTTAAAAAGACAGAGGATTTGAGATCTGTATTTTAAGTCATTTAATATTATTTTTGATTCAGCCATTTGTAAATTTCACCAGAAAGTAAAAACAAAAATTCAGAAGAGAAATTTAATATTAGAAGTATTTTTAAAACTCTTGTCCTAATAGGAAGGGAACAATGCAAGAAGGTAACTGGAAATCTTGTAAACCACTTGCCTTTCCTGGTTGTGTCTCTGTTAGCCAGGTACATGGAAAGTTAACAGTAAGGAGGACCTGTTTGGATGAATAAAACATGAAAGGCAGTGGAAGGCAGCGGAGAATGCTGCAACATTATCTCCTATGGCAAAAAAAAAAAAAAAAAACCAAATCACTCATATCATGATGGTCTCAATATTTTGTGACCACAAATTAGGATCACTTGAAAAACCATTTTGTCTGCTGCAATTGATGCAGAAGGACCCGGGGCGTGTGGGAAGCATCATCTAATTCTAATAAAGCATGATAAAACAATCAAACAAATAAATAAAAAATAAATAATTTGCTAATTGATAAGGAAAATCACCCATCCCACCTTTGGCAGTCCTGACTTCCCTCTTGCTACCAAATTGTATTACTCTGCTGCTGATTCCCTGACATCAGAACCAGCATTTGAAGGCCTCCTTATGAACTAAGAGCAAGCAGCTCACCAGGATCTTCCCCATGCTTTCAGTACCAGGTAGGTACTACTGAGGGTCCCTGCCTTGTAAACTGAGCTACTAGCAGGTTGCCAGTGATTCTGGTGAGACTGTAGGTCTATTCTGTCTGTTGAGACATCCAACCTCAAGGTTAAGAAACTGCCAGATTCTCAAACTCTCAGGTATAACTCAGGTGTCGCTATTATATATTCGTCCCATTGGCTCTGCTCTTTACCGTATTTCATCAGCGCACCCCGATGAAGTGCAAGGAGTCCAGGAGAATCGTGGTTTCAGTCTTACTTTTTTATTATGACGACTTTCTGCTTTTTGTGTTAATATAGTCAATAAAGATTTTGAACTAATCTGTAAACAGCCAGTTGGAGTTTTCTAAGGCTGTTTGATGCTCAGTTTAATACAGAAACCTGTGGAAGTATTTATGATTCCTAAAAGTGAAATAGCCCCAGGGTATTGGGACAGCAGATGGATGTTACTAATTTTGTTTTTGTTTTGAGACAAAGTCTGCTAGATAGGTGTAATGGCTTTGAACTCCCATTCCACCAGAATTACAGTAGCAAGGTAAGATTGTAAGGTATGCACCACCACGCCCAGCTCAAGAGTGATTTCTTTAGTGAGACGCTTTTTCATTCAGTAATAACAAATATTTAGATTTGTAGAAAAGAGAGAGATAAATTGGTTTAGAAATGTCAGTTAGATACCACCTATTGAAAATTTGCTTCTAAGTGCTTATATCTGGAAATAGCAATGAGGCTTTGAGACTTTTAAGCTGTGTGTCCCGTATAAATTAGAGTCATTACGATTCAAATGCCTATCACATGCAGCAAGAAATGCTCTGCACTAAACACAAAAGCACTGCCTGAATTCTGCAGTGTTGTTGAGCATAAAATCCACATCACAAAGCTACCGGAGGAGCTGTGATAAGTAGGAAACATGGCATTTGGAATATTGTGACTTCAGGTAAGAGGCAATCTGTCAAATGAGACTGAAACACAAGTCAGGAGATTCAGCCAGGGCAGCTGCAGGCATTGCTCCAACTGCTTCACAGTATCAGATCCTGGCTAACTCACCATGCTAACACTAAGATGTTGGGTTTTCTTGATTTATTTCAATTGAGAATTCTGCTGCAACCTTGAGCACAATACTGTCACTGTTTGTTGAAGAATCAAGGAGAGTACTAGAGCCATTGACCATTTTTATAAAAAAAGTCAAAGGTTTTCCAAATGATCTTTAGAAGAGCTTTCTATATCATATCAGCTGGAAATGAGCGACATGATCAACCACAGATGGGAATTCAATCAACACTCATAAGCACAGATGGAAATTCAAACAAGATTCATATCTACTGATAAACCCACACAATTATGCACACACACATGTGTATACAACCTATCTACACATCCATATACACTGTACATATTATTTCACGTTTCTATTCATGTGTGCTTGCATACATAATGTACCAATTATATATGTACAAATATACACAGAAGCATATTAACACACACAATATACCCACAGTTCCATATATATATATATATATATATATATATATATGGACTATATTTTGCTATATTTCTGTTTCAATATTTTCTTTATTAAAAGATTGAGTCTGTTCAAATATTTTAAAATGTCACTGTCATAGCAGTACTAGGTGTGCATAAGTTTTCAGTGAATGCTATTTCACTTTTCTTTTGGGCAGATTCAAAGTTAGACCCAGCATAAGTGCTTGATTATGAATCTACCTGTGATAATCAGTGTGTTGCTGACTTTGTCATTAGATCCTTAATAGTTCCTTAATGGTGGTGTTACTCCTCCATCTGTACCTTTCTACATAGGATTGCTTTGGCTGTCAGGGGCATTTTATGCTTCCATATTAATTTTAGGATTTTTTTCTGGTCCTGTGAAGAATGTGATTGGAAATTTTGTGGGGACTGCATTGAGTCAATGCAGTACCTTTGACAGTATACCCACTTTCACAGTTTTGATTCTGCAATTCAGAAGCATGGAAGTCCTTTTCGTCATTGAGGGGGTTCTTCAAATTCTTTTATACATCTTATACTCTTTCTAGTAGAGGTTTTTTTCACCTCTTTGGCTAGGTTTGTCCCTATGTGTTTTACTATATTTAAAGCTATTAGAATGGATATTTTCCTAATTTCCTCCACAGCAAGTTCATTGTTCTCAGTATTTACAAAGCGACTGATTTTTGAAAGGTTGTTTTTTAAGTTACTCCCTCATTGGTGGTTTTTAGACATAAAGCAAAGAAAACCAGCCTACAAACCACAATTCCAGAAAACTTAGACAACAATAAGGATACTAAGAATGACTTACATAGATCTAATTTACATGGGAATTAGAAAAAGACTAGATCTCCTGAGTAAATTGGTAGCATGGTGACCTTAGGGGAGGGTTGAAGTAGGGAGGGGAGCAGAGAAAAATGTAGAGCTCAATAAAAATCAATAAAAAAGTAGGTAATGCAATGCAAATATATCAATTACAGTGCAAATGCTAAATACAATATTACAGAAATAATGAAATAATGAAAGTCTTTACACATTTAGTTCATATGCAGTTTCCATGGTAGAATCAACTTTGAATATTAAAACTACTTATTTTTACATTATTTTTATATGTTCCAATTAAAATTATTTGCAAGACCTGAAAGTTTTCTAGTAGAGACTATGGTTTTTGTTTTGTTTTGCTTTTTTTGTCAGAATTTTTTTCTGTACAATGCATTTTGATTTTGATCTCCACTCCCCCAACTCTTCTCAGCTCCTCTGCCTTCTCTGTCCACTCAAACGCACACCGTCTATTTCTCTCCCTCATTAGAAAATTAGCAGACATATAAAAAATAATAATGCAATAAAAGAAAATAAAAACAGAACAGAAGAAAACAAACAAAAAAGCCAAAGGAAGAAAACCACAAAATATATAATAAATGCAGAGACATATACGTTCATACACAAGAAATTCATAAATATACAAAATTAGAAACTATAATAAACAAAATGCCTCTTAGAAATAATAATAATAATAATATTTCCATAAAAAGCATAATAAAAAAATTAACCACAATAATACCTTTGAGTTTGTTTGGGGTTGGCGATCTACTGCTGTGCTTAAGTGTGATTTGTTTTCTCAGTGAGACTCCGTTGGAGAAAAACTAATGTTTCCTTTGAAACCATTTGCCAATTGGAGAGAGTTTTTAATTAGGGATGGGATGTGTCCACTTCCATTCTAGCATTGTGACCCCATCTGGCTTAAACTTGTGCATGGTGGCAGACTATGAGAGCTCATAAGGTCATCAGTCCTGTTGTGTCAATTGTTAAAGAAGAGATTGAGGCCACTTACAAATAAGGATAGTTTAAATTCTTATTTTACTTTTTTATCTTGTTTTATCTGTCTATAACTCTCGTTAATATTTAGGCACCATATTGAATAATAGTGGAGAGAATGGATAGCCTTGTCTTGTTCAGACATCAGAAGAATGCTTCAATTTTCCACATTGTGTTGAAAGGTTATGGTGGTTAGCGCTGTATATTATTTATTATATAGGGATGTGTTTGATGGCTAATGTCTTTAGGGTTTTTTTATGAAATTTTGAATTGTTTTCAAGTGACTTTTCTGCATCTATTACAGATAATTATTTCATTTCATCCTATAAGTCTGTTACTGTTATCTGTCATATAGATTTATTTGTGCATATCAAACTAATATTCCATATCAAGGGTGAAATAAGCTAGTCATATAGTATTCATCTTTCTAATATAATCTTGATATCTATTTTACAAGTATTTTGTTGAGATTTTGTTCATATATGTCCATTTGGGTTATTTTTTAGGCTGTGTTTTATTTCAGATTTGTTTTACCTGTGTGTGTGTTTGTATGTGTGCTGTCAATATCATAATTATATTGGAGCCATTGAATGAGTGTATTAGCATTCCTTCCCTTTCTATTTTGTAGATGACGTGAGAAGAGCTGGTGGTAGGTCTTCCTTAATGTTTGGTAGAAATCAGCAGTAAGTCTGTCTGGTTTGGGAGTTCTTGATGAGAAAACTTTGATGCTCCTTCAGCCATATTGCTTCTTATAAGTCTATTTAAATTGTGTCTTCTAGATTTCATTTTAGTAAAAGTTAGAAATTTATATTACTTTTAGAAATTTACCTTTTTATTTTTTAGTGCTTGATTGGAATTTGCCTCAGTTTAACTTTCTTCTAATTTTAGCAGTTGAATTCAGTCTCTTTTGGGCTCCAGAAGTGTAAATTGTTTCTCACTTTCCCTACACTGAATTCTGAAGTTCTTCATGGCACTTCTGCTGTACAAACTGAGTTTTTATAGGCACTTCTGGGTGTGGCTTGGTGCCCCAATTGATTTTGTTTTTATTTTTGGTAACTGTTTGTTTAATTACAGATACATTTTATTTCAATTAAAATATTATTATGTAATTTCTTCCCTTCATCCCCCAATGATTCCAATGCCTTACTTTCATGCTTTCTCAAATTATGTCATCTTTTTCTTTAATTATTATTACTATTATTTATTAATACTTCAATTATTATTATAATATAATTATATTATTATGAATACATACAGAGATGAAGTCATAAAGCTACAAACAGCTGTTTCATTAGAGTAGCTTGTATGTACATACAAGCAATATATATTTTAGGGCTGACCACTTGGTATTAAATACTCATCAGGAGGCTGTAGTGAATGAATGAATATAGACTCCATAGATTCATATATGTTTATGCTTAGTCCCCAGCTATTTGATATGTTTGGGAAAGATTAGGAGGTGTGACCTTTTCAGAGGAGTCACTGGCAGTGAGTTCCAAGGTTTCCAAAAACCCATAGCAGACCAGTCTCCTTTTCTCTCTATGCCTCCTGCCTGTGGCTCAGCATGTAAAGCTCTCAGCTAATGCTCCAAGACCATGCATATCTGCTTCTTGACATGGTGATCATGGATTAATCCTTGAAAACCATAAACAAACAACCTTTTAAATACTTCCTCTTCTAAAAATTGCCTTGATTGTGGTTTCTTCTCACAGCAAGAGAACAGTGACTAAGATAGAGGCTCATATGTAGAGAAGAAGGCATGATCCCATAGCAAATATCTAACCATGATACCCTTTTACCTCTCTCTTTCATCGTACAAACTGAGCCGTAGGTATGGGGGTTATAAAATGTATTGAATTAAACAAAGCAAGTACTCTCATTTTTGCTTTCAGAGGCACTTTTTAAAATTTAATTTTAGGTGACTTTTATATTGACGTTCTTTCTGCTTAAACTCCTGATCTCAGATATTTCTTCTGATCCTCTTTATTGTAATCTTCCAAGTATATTTATAATGAACTGTCCAGGAAGAGGAAGGGTACATGCTCCATCATGACCAGGAGCCTCAAGTGCCAGAAGATGAGGCTGCTTCTTGTTAAGATCTCCACAGATCAGGAGGAAAAGAGGGAGAAAGGGAGGTGGGAAAAGAGAAATCTAGAATGTTTTAACCTCAATCTATCACTCTAATTCTAATCATGAGAAAAAAATAAACTTAGGTAAGTCAAAATGAGACACATTTTACAAGACAGTTCAAAAGTGTAAAAGTCAACAATATACAAGTAAAATTATCCTAGTGAGAGGAAAAAAATAACTAAGAAAAGCAACAATCATAGAAAAAAATTTAGAACTATAGAAACAAGTAAATAACAGTATAACGTATAACCATTAATTGCAATAAATGTGCCATTCAAACCTAAAATGTTAATAGTGATGATTGATGTACATATATTGATAGTATTGTGTTATCTTCATATTTTATTGTAAATCTAAAATTATTTTTAGAGTTTTTAAAAACAAATATATTATATTCCTTTTTTAAGATTTAGGCTTTCCACAGGGCAGGGTATCCTGCCCCATCTCAAGGAAGCAGGGGGAGGGCGGTGGGGTAGTGGGGGAGTGGGAGGGCCTGGGACAAGGGGAGTAAATGTAAATTTTTCTTTTAACAATTAAAAAAAAGAAAAAGAAAAAAGATTTATATATGAATGTGAGTATTTTTGTTTAAGTATTTTGTTTGCATATATGTCTACATACCAAAAGAGGGCATTAGATCACAGGGATTACAGTTACATATGTTTGTGAGTCATGATGTGGGTTCTGTGAATTGAAATAATGTCCTCTGGAAGAATATATAGTATCCTTAACCTATGAACTATCTCTCTAGGCCACAACCATACTGTTCACACAGACCATACAGGCTTCAACACTTCAAGAATTCACCAAAACACTAAAGGTATTTCTAAAGATACATTGATATAAACATTATGTTTGAAGACTCTAAGTAATATCCAGAAGATTATAGTCTTGCTTAATAAAATGGAGAGTTTCTAGAAAAAAAATCCTCAAAACACAGTGCTGGACCTAAAGTCAGATCTAGAATATATATATATTTGCTAATAAGAGGTTTTTAATTACCCAGAGTAAGCCAAGGCCAAATACTGAAAGATATTTAGATGTTTGGTGGTTAACTAGACAACGTAGACAATAAGTAACATGTTAATAAGGTCTAAATATTATTTCATAATATAAATTCCTTAGAAATAGAGCCATAAAATGTATAAATTGAACAATCAATAACTTTAAGTATGTCTTTGACAACCATGAATGCTTACTTTTTCATAGTGTATTGCATAATAATTTGTCATTATTATACCTTTCTAATGAGCAAATAATTTAAGAATGATATATTGGAATTAATTTTGATATCATAAACAAAAATCCATGTTAGTTAATTTTCTTTAGCTGTAATGAAAAATCTGAAATAATAAACTTAAACTCAGTTAAACAGGTAGTAAATATTGACTAAAATCCCACACTGGAACATGGAAATGGTAGCAATCCTGAGGCATTTACACTTGTGGCTTATAGAACTGGATCACTCTAATGCTCTGGGGCAGATGTAGATACAGACACTAACTGAGAGTGGAGCATGTGAAGAATTGCAACTCCAGTTGGACTGAACCTCTAAAATGGATTATTAGAAGCCACTACAACAGGCATTTCTCTATTGGTATTCTAATGTAAATAATGTTTAAAAACATCTAAGCCCTTACAGAAATCTTCCATCATCCTCGTTCATTACCATATTTTTCACAATAAAATTACTACTAACGTTATGAAAGTTAGGGAGAAGTACTTATCTCAAAATTTTTCTGCTGAACAAATAAGCTTTGGTAAGCCAGCTGATGTTAGTTCCACTCTTGCCAGTAGCAAAATGCTTTATGGTCAACTTCAGAAAAAAAAATTATCTTTAAACTAAACGAGTAAGTCAGAAATTCCACTCGTGATTTAGATCTCTTAATGATAAAAGACTTCTGTCTCTAGAGATGAATTAGAACAGATCATTTCCAATCCTGTTATTTCATGATTTGACAGAGCTTCTTGAAAATTATAATATTTGTAGTCAAGGAGATAGGGAAAATTGATGGTTCTTTTTGAAACAATTAGTCAAGTAGATGTTCAACCTAGGGCCTGCTATTTAAACTCTTGACTCTGCATGCTAGAAATCAATTTCTCATGGAATGCACTCTGCCCTGAGTGTACTTTTTCTTACATTACAGCTGGAATCTTGACAACTAAAGTAACCTGATGAAATGAAACACACAATATTGCTATTATTTACTTGGATTATCTTCTTTATCCCATTTAATCAGGAGTGCATCAAGGCATCACAATTTACTGAAAATGGATCTGGATTTTTATTTCACATGTTTATAAAATCTATTGTGGAATCATTATTAATTTCACAATATGTCTGCAGTCCTGGTAAACAACACTGTTACTTTGGGCCTAAAGCATTCAGTGATCAAAATAAGAATTTTAGCAATCAGATAAGCCAAGGACTTTGATGAAACAATCATTTTTGTAAGATGAAAGCCATCAATATTACAGATATGAAATAATGTGGAATCATTCTGGAGAGACTTAGTTGAAAGTGGTGAACTAAGGACCTTGGGAAATTTAGGACACAGCCACTTTCCTTTGAGACTGGAAAGGAAATTGGAAGGAACTACAAAAAGATCTTCTTTTGTCCAAATCTAAACTAGAAATTTTAAAACATTTTTTAAAATGTAGTGCTGAAGAAATAGCAGAAATATGTTGCCATTCCTAGGAATTTCTGAAAGCACTTATGCAGTACTATACCTTCATATGGATGCAGGTTACATGAGTATGCCCATGCATGTACTGTGAGATGATGTAAAATTACTACATTTAAATGTTATGTCCTGACAAATAAATAGTAAATACACTTTTTTCTTTAAAATACTGTCTTCAAAACAAGAGGTAAGGGAAAATTTAAGCTGTGTTGAAATGGTGCATTTATTAAAATTGTTTTATATCTGATTATTCAAATATTAAATTCAAAAATAAAGGTAAAAATAAAGAAAACTAAAATATATGTAGACTAATAACTCACTGATAATATAATGGAAGTATAAATCCCTAAAAAACTCCAAAACCTCTTGACCACTTATTGGAAATACAAATCATGTCAGTAAGGCTTGGTTTCATTAGTTTGCTTCAATATTCCCTATTCTCTTCTTATTTGTTATTAGGCCACTATTTGTATAGGAGGTTCCTTCTGTATTTCTGTGCTTTCATTGGTTAAATAAAGAAACTGCCTTGGCCATTTGATAGGGCAGCCCTTAGGTGGGCAGAGTAGACAGAACAGAAGGCTGGGAAGAAAAGAAATGTGGCTGACGCCATGTTTCTCGAGCCCGAGATGGACGTAGGTTAGACTTATGCCGGTAAGCCATGACTCGTGGTGATACACAGATTACTAAATATGGGTTAAACTAATATGTATAAGAGGTTAAAACATGGGCCAGGCAGTAATTTAATTAATACAATTTTCATGTGGTTATTTCGGGTATAAGCTAGCCGGTGGCTGGGAGCCGGGCGGATGGATCAAAAGGTCCACACTCCTCTCAGGTGCTGTAAACACAGCCCACACCTCTTACTACACACTATTATTCATTTTTATCTTTTTATTTATCTTTCCTACAATTATTTCCAATCAAATTTTTAATCTTGATTAAAATTTCTTTCTGTCTAAGTGAAAGGACTATCTTTTTGATGAGTGAGTATAGTGATATCATGTTTACGTTTTAATAAATACAGGTCAGAAGGGCAAATCTGAACTACTAGAGGTCAAACAGTTGTGGCACATGCCTTAATCCCAGCATTTGGGAAATATAGGTGGATTGCATTTGAGAAAAACCAACACCCCTTCATGATAAAGAACTTTGGGAGGGCAGGGATACAATGAATATACCTAAATATAATAAAAACAAGCTGACAGGCAAAATCAAATTAAATGGAGAGAAACTCAAAGTGATTCAACTAATTCAGAAACAGCATAAGGCTGTCTACTCTCTCCATAGCTCTTCAACATAGTTCTTGAAGTTTTGGCTATAGCAATAAGACAACAAATGAGATCAAAGGGATTCAAATTGGAAAGGAAGAAGTAAAACACTGTTATTTGCAGATATAATAGTATATATAAGTGACTCCAAAAACTCTATTAAAGATCTAGTACAGCTGATAAATACCTTCGGTGATGTGGCAGGATACAAAATCAACTCAAAAAATCAGTAGCCCTCCTGTACACAAATTATAAGGAAGCAGAGAGTGAAATAAAAAAAAACACCACCTTTCACATTAGCCACAAATAAAACAAAATATCTTGGGGTAACATTAACCAAAGAAGTGAAAGACCTATTTGACAAAAACTTTAAGTCTTTGAAGAAAGAAATTGAAGAAGATACCAGGAAATGAAAAAGATCTCCCATGCTCTTGGATAGGAAGGATCAGCATACTAAAAATATCAGTCCTACATACAGCAATCTATATATTCAATGCAATCCCCATCAAAATCCCAAAACAATTCTTCACAGACCTTGAAAAAATAATAATCAACTTCATATGAAAAAATAAAAAGCCCAGGATAACCAAAACAATCCTGTACAATAAAGGAACTTCCAGAGGCATCACAATCCCTGAAATCAGGCTCTATTACAGAGCTACAGTAATGAAAACAGCTTGGTATTGGCATAACAACAGAGACATTGACCAATGGAATCAAATTGAAGACACACATATTAATCCAAACCTATGAACACCTGATTTTTGATACAGAAGCTAAAATTATACAATGGAAAAAAGTATCTTCAACAAATGGTGCTGGAATAACTAGATATCAACATGTAGAAGATTGAAAATAGATCCATATCATATCCTCTTGCAGGCCCCCAAGTCAAAAGTGTAGTCATTCCCAGCTGCTGAGAAGAACATGTCTCACCAGGAAAATAAAAAATTTCAGAGTCTTCTGTAAAAATCATACTGTTCTAGATGCTGATATAAATATGGAAGATAGATTAAAAATTCAAATATGAAATATGAAATGTATATTTTGGCAGACTTCTATAAAGTAACAAAGACCAAAGTGAAGAGTGTGTATAAATGGCATTGTAATTATGGGTCTGACAGACACAGGCTTGGAAGCAAATATCATTACTCCTGAATCTTAGCATCTAAATTGGCATCTTCAAGATACAGATGTTTAACTGGAGAAGAGGCATGAAGTTGTTGAACTACTGAACAGAAAGACAGACACAAGTGGGGATTTTCTGAAGGAAAAAGCTTAACTTCATTTTGTTTTCCCTTTCACTGCTCATACTCTGTTCTGTTCTTTTACCCTGTTGTTCTCCTATAGTTGTCCTCCAATATTCTCCTCTTGTCTTTTCCCTATGTTCTCCTTCTGTCTTTTCCCTGTGTTCCCTTTCATTGACCCTGCTTTCATGAATAGCAAAGGATATAGGAAAGGAAAGGAAAGAAAAGGAAAGGAAAGTATAATCATACATTTCCAGGATTTCAATTGGCAATTGAAATTGTTTTGAGTCTTTTCAGACTGATTCTGAATTAGAAGCCATAGCCATCATGGAAATACCTGTACAAATTAGACTGACAATGTTATGGCATATGTCTCTAGTAAAACAAAGCTTTTTTGTATATTATAATATAAGGACATTACAGTTATACTACACAATCCTACAGTACACACTCTTTATACGGTTGTATAAAGATCTAGACGCACTTTAAAAGAAATGCTTACTGAACAGGAAGTGGTAGTAAGCACCTCCAGAGATACATTGCATATTGCCTTGTTAATCTTCAATTTTCTAAATGTTAACAAAAACAGACCAACAGCTACGGAGAGGTGTTGGACAGTAGAAAAAAACTACTGAACTAAATCAGCCTTTGTACTTTAAAGATGTGTTGATTTCAGAATGGAAATCACGACATGTGTTACGTTGGGAAGGGGGTTTCTTTTTTTTCATAATAAAAGAAAAGCTATGAATACCATCAAATTAAAAAAGATTAGATTTGAAAAATACAGACCTCTTATTAAGGAGGATTAATAGCTCATCAACCAATATAGAAATTCAACACTTTGAAAAAAAAAGTCACCCTATAAGGATTAGGGCATGGTTCTATTTTTTTCCTTATATGAAAATAGAAATACCCATATTCAAGGAGTCAAAAGACCTTGGACATCTAGGCATCTAAAGAAGAAAGAAAAACCATCTGGACAAAAATTACCAAGCCAAAAAAAAAGTCTGACCTTGTGTTACCAATAATCCGTACAGGGTAAAATTCTACTACCTAAAAATTAATATCTTTTTATTTCTCAAAAAGGTTGAAGTCCGCACTCAATTAAAAGTTAAATTTTTAATTGGCTTTGAAAATCCTAGTGTAGTTCTCTCCTTCTCTAAATCCAAGAATGTTGTTAAAAGAAAACTTCAGAATCTCTGTCTCATAACAGAAGAGCCACCTGGTATAGGACAGAAGAAAACAAAAATCTAGGCACTATTGTCACAAATTCTAGAACCTTTCTTTATGTATATTACTATCTTACAATTTAAACTTTCTGTTTTGATATTAATAATGTTCAAATTTTCTACAATGAACAATAAATTTTCCTCTGAAATCTCCAAAAGACTGGTACAGCTCCACAACAGTGAAACTACCAGGTCCATAACAATGCTGTTGAGCCAATACACACCACTCAAATATTAACTTTTAATTAGAAACTGCTGGGACAATTCCAAGGTAGCTGAGATGGTCCACTTTCTCACACCACTCTAGCCATAACTTCAGAAAAGCCTTTCCTGTTACTTTGAGACTGACTAGAAATGCTACAATTAGTCTTCATGAGACTTAACCATTGTTTTAGGTTTTTACAGGATCCCACCAGACATCTGGAAGTAATTTTAGAAAATGATGCCTCCTCTCAAACAGATAGGATGGATGGTCTTTGGTTTATCTCAGGGTTATGGATAATTGTCATCTGTATGGCTTGGTTGTAAGTTGTTATAGGGTTGGGGATGAAGCAATAAATATTAGACTCAATATCTCATTTGGAATACAAAAAAGGGGATAGATAGGATAGGATGATAAAGTATATTATTATATCTACTTTTAAATGAAAATAGGAACTAATCAGTTTTAGACAGTTTGCACTGGTATGGATTTTTTATATTGATACAAATGTAAAGTTTATTTTAATCCTGTTTAAGATAATTTGTATATGGATGCATATTTAAAATTACTTTTGCTATATTGTATATATGTTTCTACATCTATTTAAAATATTTTTGCATATTGATACAAATTTAAGATTATTCGTGTCATACTGTATGTATATTTATACTTTTGTTTAGTATATTTTGTATATTGATGCAAATTATAGTTACTTTTGTCATATTGCACTATATGTTTCTACCTCTGGTTAAGGTACTTTTATATATTGTCAGATTATTTATTTTATAATGTGAAGCTTTAGTATTTAAGCTATATAGGTTATTAAGAACTACAGGTTAATAGTAACCCATGTTTGTCATACTTATATTAGTTAGGTTTTCTAGATGCACAAAGATGTATTTCATATAGATAGGCAGCATTCAAACACTTCTCATACCTACAGAATATGGCATTTAAATGTTAATAACTTATTATCCTGTTGAAGTGAGATACAACTACTCCCAGCAGCACTGATCTACTCCTCAGAGAATGATGGGCACAATAGATATTCCATATGAAGTTTATTTTCTTCTTGGAAAAACTGGCCTATTGGGCAAACAACTGCTCTTTCCTTGACTTATGGCAGTAAGCACACCCTCCAATCCAGAAAAACAGGACACAAGGAAAACCACTACTTGATGGCATCACTGGAGCTGATATAGATTATTTTGCTCTCAGTGGTGCATTCTCAGATGCCCAGAAGATGAACACCCAGTCCTACATCTTGATCTCAGATGTTGCTTCATAGAAAGATTGTTTGTAGTCCTTGTTTAGAAATATCTTGACAAAGATAGTATAGAAATGTTCAAAGTTTGAGATATCTCAATAGTCACCATAGAAATTTCGCATGATGGATGGAGATAGAGCCAGAGACCCACATTCACACCAGAGCAAGGGATTGCGCTACCAAAGTCCAGTGGAAGGGCAGAAGGAGGGAGAAGATGAACAAGGACGTCAGGACCGTGAGGGACTGGCCCACCAACAGAGACAGCCTGCTTGGTCTATTGGGAGCTCAACAAATCCAGCTGGACCGGGAGGGAATGAGCATATGACCTTACCGGACTCTCTGAATGTGACTGCCAATGGGGACTGATTGAGAAGCCAATGATAATGGCACTGGGACCTGTCTCTTCTGCATGTATTGGCTAATTGGGAACTTAATCTATATGGATGCACATCTTCTTAGACCGAGATGGAGGGGGGAGGGCCTTG